>JAODAL010049691.1:0-27986 GCA_025379985.1 Phyllomedusa bahiana | reverse complement strand
TGACTGAATAATACCTTAATTTACTGAATAAAGATCAGTATACAAAGACCAATATTACTGCAATATAGTAACCATATAATGGTAGATATCAGTGTAGGCAGGTGCTGTACAGACTGTATAATACCACCATATAGGGAGCATATAGTTGTAGATACCAGTGTACACAGGTTCTGAAGATTTATTAGTGATTACAGTGCTGTTACATCTTGTGACTCACAGGTGATGTTTTTCTGGCGAGTTGTTGAATTTCCCTTTTGTTATGAATTCGGTCCAGACCGCCATGATGACTTCACCCAGCCACCACTCGTCCCTGCAGATTATGACACAAATATCTTAGAATCCTCACTTTACCAGCACCTCACTCCCTGCCCCCCACCTCTGTACAAACTTTCAAGAGGTGGCAGAGGTGTATAGGCCATAGCTAAGAGGCCCTTTCCTAGAGAGGAGGAACAGAGGATTAACGCCCTAGAGAGTGTTACAGCTATGGCCTGTACCCCTCAGAATCATATTACCAGGTAGGAGGACCTATTAGACAGGTTGCTATGCCCTAGGTAGGTAGGTTGGTAGGCTCCAGGTAGGTAGGCAGTACATAAGCCTCAGGTAGGTAGGCAGATTGGTCCCAGGTAGGCAATAGCTAGCAGGTCTCAGTTAGGTAGACAGGATACAAGTAGGTAGATTGGTCCTAGGTAGGCAGTAGTTAGGCAGGTTTCAATTAGGTAGGCCAAAGGTAGGTAGGTAGATTGGCCTTAGATAGGCCATAGTTAGGTCCCAGTAAGGTAGGCATCCCCAAGGTAGGTAGGTAGGCCCCAGGTAGTTAAGTAGGCAGTAAGTGGGCCACAGTTAGGCTGTAGGTGGACCCCAGGTAGCTAGGTAGATAAGCTATAGGTGGAGCCCACATGTTTAGGTACGTAAATAGGCTATACAGTAATCATTGTATAATTGTATAATGACAAAATATTACCAGCTTCCGCCAGATTCTTCACAAGGTCTTTTGCTTTTGTTATTGGGTTGATATGCACATGTCAGACCAAAGAACATTAATCTCTGAGACACAGAACCCATCTCCTTCCTGAGTGCAGGCTCGGACTGGGCCACTGGGGGATCGGTGAATCCCCCGGTGGGCCCCCCAAAGCTGCTGGGGCCCCGGGGGCAGTGCCGTCGCTCCCCGGGGCCCGTCCGCCGCATCTGGTCCCTGAACGCCCGGGACCTGCGTCCCGAGCGCTCAGGGACAGGGCCCGGGAGTTGGGGACTAATGTCCCCGACTCCTGGGGCTGCGCGGTGCTAGCGGTGCCGAGCGCCGCTAGCGCTCAGCTCCGCTGATCGCCCTGGCAGGCATAAAGCACTAGGCCTTAAGCCTGCCAGGCGCGGCCTCCAGTGGTGACGTAGGCGGCGCTGTGATGTCATATCACAGCGCCACCTATGCCATGCGCGAGTAGAAGCCGGTGGCAGCTGCGTGTCGCGGTCAGGAGCGGGGAGTCAGGTAAGCTCGTGTGTGTGTGTTGTTTGTTTTTGTTTTTTTTTAATATAAGAAGGGGGCCCTGACTACCTGGCTAATTTATAAAGGGGGCCGCACTGAACTACCTGGCATTATTTATTAAAGGGGGCCCTGAATAACTGGGCTATTTAAAAAGGGGCCCTGACGTATATCCTGCTAAATTTATAAAGGGGGCCCTGGCTAACTGGCTAATCCAATTAAAGGTGGCCCTGACTACCTTTTGGCCTAAATCTAAAAAATGGGGTGCCCGACTACCTGGATAATTTATAAAGGGGGGCCCTGACTACCTGGCTAATTTATAAAGGGGGCCCTGACTACCTGGCTAATTTATAAAGGGGACCCTGACTTTCTGGCTAATTTATAAAGGGGGACCTTGACCTATACCTGCTAATTTTATAGAAAAGGGGGCCCGAATACCTGGCTAATTTATAAAGGGGGGACCCTGACTCACTGGCTAATTTAATGAAAGGGGGCCCTGACTACCTGGACTAATTTAGTAAAGGGGGCCCAGACTACTGGCTAAAAACTAAAAATTTTATAATAAAGGGGTGCCCTAACTAACCTGGCTAATTAATAAAGGGGGCCCCGACTACCTGGCTAATTTTATAATAGGTGGGGGCCCCTAAAACTACCTGGCTTAATTTTATAATGAGGGTGGCCCTGACTACCTGGCTCATTTATAAAGGGGGTCCATGGGCTGACACCTGGCTAATTATGAAGGGGCCCTGCTACCTGTATAATTTATTAAAAGGGGGCCCTGACTACCTGGCTAATTTATAAAGGGTTGCCCTGGCTACCTGAGCTAATCTTAAAGGGGGCCCCTGGCTAATATCTATAAAGTAGGGGGCCATGGCTACCTAATACTAAAGAGGGCCCTTGGCTGGACCTCAATTTAGAACTAAAAAGGGGGACACCTGGCTATCTAAGGACTAAAGGGGGCCCTGGCTACCTAAGGACTAAAGGGGGCCCTGGCTACCTAAGGACTAAAGGGGGCCCTGGCTCCCTAAGGACTAAAGGGGGCCCTGGCTACCTAAGGACTAAAGGGGGCCTGGCTACCTAAGGACTAAAGGGGGCCCTGGCTACCTTAGGACTAAAGGGGGCCCTTGCTACCTATTACAAATGGGGGGGCCCTGGCCACCTCACGACTAAAGGGGGCCCTTGCTACCTAAGGTCTAAAGGGGCCCTGGCTACCTAATGACTAAAGGGGGGGCCCTGGCTACCTAAGAACTAAAGTGGGGCCCTGGCTACCATAAAGCACTAGGCCTTAAGCCTGCCAGGCGCGGCTTCCAGTGGTGACGTAGGTGGCGCTGTGATATGACATCACAGCGCCGCCTATGCCCTGCGCGAGTAGAAGCCGGTGGCAGCTGCTTGTCGCGGTCAGGAGCGAGAGTCAGGTAAGCTGTTGTGAGTGTGTTGTTTGTTTGTTTTTTTTTTTATTTTAGAAGGGGGCCCTGACTACCTGGCTAATTTATAAAGGGGGCCCTGACTACCTGGCTAATTTATAAAGGGGGCCCTGAATACCTGGCTAATTTAAAAAGGGGGCCCTGACTATCTGGCTAATTTATAAAGGGGGCCCTGGCTACCTGGCTAATCCATAAAGGTGGCCCTGACTACCTGGCTAATCTAAAAAGGGGGCCCTGACTACCTGGATAATTTATAAAGGGGGCCCTGACTACCTGTCTAATTTATAAAGGGGGCCCTGACTACCTGGCTAATTTATAAAGGGGACCCTGACTTCCTGGCTAATTTATAAAGGGGGGCCTGACTACCTGGCTAATTTATAAAGAGGGCCCTGACTACCTGTCTAATGTATAAAGGGGGCCCTGACTACCTGGATAATTTATAAAGGGGGCCCTGACTACCTGGCTAATTTATAAAGGGGGCCCAGACTACCTGGCTAATTTATAAAGGGGGCACTAACTACCTGGCTAATTTATAAAGGGGGCCCTGACTACCTGGCTAATTTATAAAGGGGGCCCTGACTACCTGGCTAATTTATAAAGGGGGCCCTGACTACCTGGCTAATTTATAAAGGGGGCCCTGACTACCTGGCTAATTTATAAAGGGGGCCCTGGCTACCTGGCTAATTTATAAAGGGGGCCCTGGCTACCTGGCTAATTTATAAAGGGGGCCCTGACTACCTGGCTAATTTATAAAGGGGGCCCTGACTACCTGGCTAATTTATAAAGGGGGCCCTGGCTACCTGGCTAATCTATAAAGGGGGCCTGGCTAATCTATAAAGGGGGCCCTGGCTAATCTATAAAGGGGGCCCTGGATACCTAATGACTAAAGGGGGCCCTGGCTACCTAATGACTCAAGGGGGCCCTGGCTATCTAAGGACTAAAGGGGGCCCTCGCTCCCTAAGCACTACAGGGGGCCCGGGCTATCTAAGGGCGAACGGGGGCCCTGGCTTCCTTAGCACTACAGGGGGCCTGGCTACCTAAGGACTAAAGGGGGCCCTTGCTACCTATTACAAATGGGGGGGGCCCTGGCTACCTAAGAACTAAAGGGGGGCCCTTGCTACCTAAGAACTAATGGGGGGCCCTGGCTACCTAATAACTAAAGTGGGGCCCTGGCAACCTAAGAACTAAAGGGGGCCCTGGCTACAAAATACAAACGGGGGGGCCTGACTACCTAAGAACTAAAGTGGGCCCTGACTACCTAAGAACTAAAGTGGGGCCCTGGCTCCCTAAGAACTACAGGGGGGCCCTGGCTACCTAAGAACTAAAGGGGGGCCCGGGATACCTAATAACTAAAGGGGGCCCTGGCTACCTGCATACTATCTAAAGGGGTCCCTGACTACCTCCAGCCTACGTAACTGAGACTCACCAACACCTATCTACAGCCTACCTTATCTACTTATCTACTTGGGGTCTATTTACCTACCCACCCGTGGTCTACTTATTTACCTTGCTTGGGCCTACCAACTTATCCAGTGGGGGTCTGCCTACCTAAATAGGGCCTGTCTAGTTATCCGGGGCCTTGCCCATTTGCCCACCTACCTGGGGTCTTGACTACCTACCTGGTAATATAATTGAGAGTGCAGCAGCCCATAGTTGTAGCATTACCTCCAGGGGGTTAGTCCTCTCTCCACCCTCCAACCCCTTAGGATACTAGGCCTCTAAGTTATGGCCTGTACCCGCTCTCCCACCCCTGGGAAGTTTGTACAGAGGTGGGAATAAGTAAAGAGATGCTGGAAAATTGAAGATTCTAATATATTTGTGTGTAATTTCTGCAGGGATGAGTAGTGGCCGGGACAAGTCATCATGGCGTTGTGGAACGGATGCAGGAGAAAAGGGAATAAGAACGACTCATAAGAGAAGAAAACGACTCATCAGATGGGACGTCTCCGGTGAGTCCCTGATTTCAGGGGTTATTTTACTTCTATACTGGATCAGTGCTGTATTCACTGTAATGTGATGTGACCTGAGCTGGTGTCTGACCTCTATGTGGTCTCTATATAGCGGTGTTGTAGGTTATACCTGAGCTGGTGTCTGACCACTATGGGATCTCTATATGGCGGTGTTGTAGGTTATACCTGAGCTGGTGTCTGACCTCTATGTTGTCTCTATATGGCGGTGTTGTAGGTTACTGTATATCTGAGCTGGTGTCTGACCTCTATGTGGTCTCTATATGGTGGTGTTGTAGGTTATACCTGAGCTGGTGTCTGACCTCTATGTGGCCTCTATATGGTGGTGTTGTAGGTTATACCTGAGCTGGTGTCTGAACTCTTTTTGGTCTCTATATGGTGGTGTTGTAGGTTATACCTGAGCTGGTGTCTGATCTCTATGTCGACTCTATATGGCAGTGTTGTAAGTTATATCGGCGCGGGTATAGTGGCAGCGTACACTTGTCCCTGATTGTAAGAGTGAGGGAACACCTGACCCTGTGATAGGAGTTTAGCTTTTACTTTCTTGCTGGTGTTTATTTTAGAAGGTGGTGAGGTGCGTGACAAAGGGAAACGTGGAGGGGGATATTGTATGTGGGTGGAGGGGTGGGGATATGGATGGAGCTACTTAGCCCTGTGTCTATGATATGTTAGACTGATAAATGTGTTACTAACTTGATATTGTACTACACATTACAGTTCTGTTTTGCACTCTGTATGATGTGGTAAAATGGGCGCATTTACGTCCGAGAGCCCGGTAATATTTTTACGTACAGTAGGGTGGGCCCCCAAGATCAATTCCCCTGTTGGTCCCAGACCCCCCAGTCCGACACTGCCTGAGTGTCTTGTACAGATGAATGAAGCACCTTCAGATGTCTGGAAATTGCACCCAAGGATAATCCAGAAAAGTTAAAGTCTGCAATTCTCTTCCTGATATATTAGCTGATTTCTTTAGACTTTCCCATGATGTTACACACAGATGCAGTTTGTTACTGGTGTGCATTAAAAAAAAAAAAATCCAGAGGTGCATCTCTAATTAACTCAGAATAAGAAGCTTCCAAGGTCATGACATCATCATATGAGCTGTCCCAAATTATTTAAAGGCATAGTAACACTAGTGTATGTATACTTTTAACTTTGCAGAAAGTAATAAATATGTATATATTGTGGCAGAGCGACTTTATGTGCTCACACGGCGCTGCCACTAGGTGGCGTACGTCGAGAGACCTGGTAGAAACGTGCCATCGAGGGCCTGGTCTCGGTGAGGGAAGCCAGGTAATGTCGGTCAGCAACATTAGCTTGCTGACCCTTGTGCGTAGTATGGCTAATGTCCAGCCATTAGGGGCTGGCCTTCCTGGAACAGCTGCAGATGGGTGGGTGGCTGCTCCCACTTTCCAGGTCCCCATGTTCCAGCCCAGGTATTGGGAAAGTCTCTGGAAACCTATTAAAGGCCTCCTATTCCAGTGGATCGAGGGGTCTGCTACCTGCAGTTATATCAGCAGTGGAGCAAGCAAGGAAGCCTCTTCTTACCACAAGGCTTGAGGAAGCCTGAACCAGCAGAAACTAGTGGTATAGTGGATATTTGTGGGGATGGACGCCAGGTCCAGACCACGATAGTGAGGGAAGCTATTTGCATAGCTAGTGGCCAGACAGCCTAGGGTTTTTTCTTATTCTGTTTTATATGGTGCGTTGTAAACCTGTGCCAAAATAAAACAGGCTGAGTAATAAGGGAGAAGCCTTTGTCAGTGCCATCCTCTTAACCCAAGCGGCGATCTGTAAGCGAAATACCCCCAGGACTGCGCAGGAGGGCATCCAGACGAGAGCGAGTCGTCACAATATATATATACATATAAAACTAGTAATTTCATGTGTTAGCGGCAGTAGGTTGCTGACACACGTTTTATTATTATTATTATTATTATTATTATTATTTATTTTAAAGCGCCATTGATTCCAGGGCGCTGTACATTCGACGGGGTTACATACATTACATAAGTCAAACGAGTAGAGTGATAAGGGATAATGACAATTGGCATGACAGAGGGAGAGAGGACCCTACCCGCGAGGGCTTACAATCTAAAAGGAGGGGGAAAGAGACAGGAGGTGAGGGGCAGACAAGTCTGTGGAGGAAGTAGTGACAAGTTTAGTGAAGGTTATAGGCAAGCCTGAAGAAATGGGTTTTCAGGTTGCTTTTGAAGCTGGTGAAAGTGGAGGAGAGTCTGATGTGTTGGGGCAGTGAGTTCCAGAGTGTGGGTGAAGCACGGGAGAAGTCTTGGAGACGGTTGTGTGAGGAGCTGATAAGGGGAGAGCAGAGGAGAAGGTCCTGTGAGGAGCGGAGAGTGCGTGGGGGGAGATATTTGGAAATTAGGGCAGAGATGTATGGAGGGGAGAGGTCATGGAGAGCCTTGTAGGTCATGGTTAGTAGCTTGAAATGAATTTGCTGGGCAATGGGAAGCCAGTGAAGGGATTGGCAGAGGGGAGAGGCAGAGGAGTAGCGAGGAGAGAGGTGGATAAGACGGGCAGCAGAGTTAAGGATGGATTGGAGGGAAGCGAGGGTGCTAGCTGGGAGGCCACTGAGAAGGATGTTGCAGTAGTCTAGGCGGGAGATGACAAGGGCATGGACCAGCATTTTTGTAGTGTCATAGCCAAGGAATGAGCGGATGCGAGAGATGTTTTTCAGGTGGAGGCGGCAGGCAGAGGTGAGGGTTTGGATGTGTGGTTTGAAAGATAAGGTTTGAAAGATAAGATAAGAAAGATAAGATAAGATTTTATTGTTAGTATACTTGCACAGCAAGTAGTCTGGGTCTGATTTTCACAGGAGCAGTCATAGAGTTGGGTGGGTAACTACTCCCACATATTCAGGTCCAGGCCAGGGTTTGTTTGTTATGAAAGCCTGAAGCTCAGGTGGATTTCGGAAGAAGTGGGTGTTTTTGATCTCTGTGAAGCTGGGGAAAGAGTGTTTGGTGGACGCTGCAGAGTTCCCAGGAACAGACTCCACGCCGATCTCAGTTGGAGACAAGGAAGCCTGGAGGCTTATCTGGACACAGGACTGTGTGAACCTGTTTTATTTTCCTGCGTTCTGGCTGAAGTTAAGCCCACGTTTTTTTTGCTGTTTGTGCAAGGCTGAAATAAAGGCCTGATCGTTTAAACAGTTTCAGAGGACTGGTCCTGTGTTATCCTACCACCGAGCTGATCCCTTACTATTGGTGGAGGTATGCAATGGGCATTTCTGGCACAGATTGTGGTGCATGCAACAGTGCATAGATCGTGCAGCAGCAACAGTTAAAGGGCCAGACGCCTAAAGTGTGCTACTGCTAACAGGCACGGTTTTGGCCTAAAGAGACTAGGTTGCCACTGGTGAAATTGTTTGGGACATAGTAATGTCCTGGGTTAAGGCCACAACTGAGATTTTCACTACAACAGCCTCCATGGAGGAACTAATCAAACACCTGGTGCAAGCAAAGACCCAGCAGCAGCAGACCCAAAAGGAGGCTATGGAAGCTCAGCAGCAGACCCATAGAGAAACCATGGCTCAGCAACAGCAGACCCATCGAGAGTCCATTCAGGCTCAGCAGCAGATGCATGTGGAAGCCATGCAGGCACAGCAGGAAGCCAACCGGTTGCTGATTCAATAATTGGCCTGGGAAAAACCTGCGCCTCCAATGACTAGTGACGTACATAATGCCCGAAGGAACGTGAGGGAGGCGTTGCAAAAACTGACACTGGAGGAGGACGCCGAGACCTACCTCACTGGGTTTGAGCGGCTGGCCAACCAAGAACGGCTACCACCGGATCAATGGGCAGAGGTCTTAGCCCCATTTCTAACCAGAGAACTCCGGAAGGCTTATTGTGACCTTGCCCTCCAGGATGCTAATGAGTATCCAAAGTTGAAAGCAGAAATCCAGGCACGACTTGGGGTTACCTTAGCAGAACGGGCCCAGAGGGTCCACCACTGGTCATATTGTACGGACAAGCCAATGACTAGTGACGTACATAATGCCCGAAGGAACGTGAGGGAGGCGTTGCAAAAACTGACACTGGAGGAGGACGTCAAGACCTACCTCACTGGGTTTGAGCGGCTGGCCAACCAAGAACGGCTACCACCGGATCAATGTGCAAAGGTCTTAGCCCCATTTCTAACCGGAGAACTCCGGAAGGCTTATTGTGACCTTGCCCTCCAGGATGCTAATGAGTATCCAAAGTTGAAAGCAGAAATCCCGGCACGACTTAGGGTTACCTTAGCAGTACGGGCCCAGAGGGTCCACCACTGGTCATATTGTACGGACAAACCCACCAGGTCCCAGATGTTTGATTTGTTACACTTGGTGCAAAAATGGCTGCAGCCAGATGTGTGTATCCCAGCGCAGATGGTAGAATGCATAGTCATGGATCGGTTCATACATTCGCTGTCAAGACATATACAGACCTGGGTGGCCCAAGGGGACCCTCAGATGGTTGATAGTCTAGTGGGCTTGGTGGAACGTTTTCACACTGCTAAGAACTCCCGAGGCTCTTCAGGAGGTCGAAAGTTTGTCTGCTGGGAAAGCCTGAGAGACTCCGAGAGGCCGGGACAACAGAGCCCTCAGCAAGGTTTCCCTTAAGGCAGGGTGGGACCAGACCCCAGGAGGTGGTTTGTTGGGGATGCCATGCCCCAGGTCATAGGGTATCCCAGTGCCCCCATACTACGTAACCCATGGACTGCTCAATGGGATGCCATTCTTCGCTGTTTGCTCACACCGCATGTGGCGCGGTCCCCTGCATGGAGGAGGGGCCCCAGTTCTGCCAACTGACGGTCAATGGGACTTTGGTGTCAGGACTATTGGACTCAGGGAGCCTGGTCACGCTCCTCTCGGCCTCTATTACACATGCATTGATCCCAGGGAGAAGAGTAGGTGTTACCTGTATTCATGGGGACACTAAGGGATACCCAGTGGCCCAGGTGACCATGGAAATAGAGCGGGGAGTTAGGTCCCACCAGGTAGGGTTGGTCCCAGCCTTGATGTATGACACTATAATCCGGCGGGATTTTCCTCTGTTCTGGCATCTGTGGGAACAGGTACTACCACAGAACCAGTTGCCTCGTCAGGAGGCCCGGAAGGATACCGGCAGCCCGGCGGTGGCTGTATCAGAGGGTGACCAGGAGTTTCCCCTGTCTGTGATGCTCGGGGATAATGAGGAGGTGGTCCCTGACTTGGAGGTATCCCGGGAAAACTTTGGGTCTGCCCAACTCCAGGATGAGACCTTGAGAGAAGCCCGAAGTAGTGTGGTGGTAGTTAATGGGGTGCCCCAAGAGCCCAGGGTGAAAAAGAGGTACCCCCATTTTTCCATGAACAGGGATCTGCTATATTGGGTGATAAAACATCAGGAGGAGTTGGTAGAACAACTTGTAGTACCTAAACCATACCGGAAGATGGTGATAGACATGGCTCATTCCCATGTGTTAGGGGGGCACTTGGGGTCAGAGAAGACACAGGAGAGGATCCTTCAGAGATTCTATTGGCCGGTGCTTCGCCGGCACGTTCGGGACTATTCCCAGTCCTGCCCCGTACGCCAGATCACGTCCCCGGTAGCCCACTTCCGCAGCCCCCTGATGCCACTTTCGATTATTGAGGTGCCTTTTGATAGAATTGCCATGGATTTGGTACAAGTCCTGGTGAAGTCAGCCAGAGGACACCAGTATATCCTGGTCGTGGTCGATTATACAACCCGGTACCCAGAGGCAGTACCACTCAGAAATACTTCTTCCAAGGTCATAGCCAAGGAGTTGTTTCAGATGTTTTCCAGGGTTGGAATACCTAAGGAAATTTTGACTGATCAGGGGACCCCGTTCATGTCGAGGGTGATGCGGGACCTCTGTAAAGTGTTTAAAGTTGCCCAGCTCCGCACCTCTGTTTACCATCCACAAACAGATGGGCTGGTTGAACGTTTTAACAAGACCCTGAAGGCTATGTTAGAATGAGTAGTTGAAAAGGATGGGCTAGACTGGGACTATCTTCTGCCCTATTTGCTGTTTTCCATCAGGGAGGTGCCACAGACATCCACAGGATTTTCTCCCTTTGAGTTGTTATATGGCAGACACTCCAGGGAGTGATTGGATGTCGCCATGGAGACCTGGGAGGTCGAGGTCACTCCATATAAGAGCATAATCGAGCATATCTCCCAGATGCAGGAGAGGATAGCCCAAGTGATGCCTTTTGTGAAGGAGCATCTTCTCCAGGCTCAAGAAGCCCAGGCAAGGGTCTATAATAGGTCAGCCCGTCTCAGGCAGTTTAACCCGGGAGACCAGGTTCTGGTGCTGGTTCCCACAGTGGAAAGCAAGTTTCTCACAAAATGGCAAGGGCCATATGAGGTAGTTGAAAAAGTGAGCGAAGTGAATTACAGGGTACACCAACCAGGCAGGAGGAAGTCCTACCAAGTGTATCATGTGAATTTGTTAAAACCCTGGAAAGATAGAGACCCTCCAGAAGCCCTGTGCGCTGTGGCCCAGCGGACGCCAGCCATTGAGGAGGTCAAAATGGCGGAGACCCTGTCGCCATCTCAGAAGCAGCAGTGTAAACAGTTGCTCCTACAGAATAGAGATTTATTTACAGAATCCCCAGGTCGAACCACCGTAGTTCATCATGAGATAATCACTGACTCCCAGGTAAGGGTCAATTTAAAACCCTATAGGGTGCCCGAGGCTCGCACGGAGATCATTGCAAAGGAGGTCCAAAGGATGTTGGCCCTAGGGGTGATCGAGGAATCAAAAAGTGGGTGGTCTAGTCCCATAGTCCTCGTCCCGAAGCCCAATGGGGAATGGCGATTCTGTAATGATTATCGCAAACTAAACAAGGTTTCTAAGGTAGATGCCTACCCCATACCCCAGGTAGATGAATTGATAGAGAGACTGGGTCCAGCTCGGTATATCACGACAATGGATCTTACCAAAGGGTATTGGCAAATTCCGTTATCAAAGGAGGCTAGGGAGAAGACAGCGTTCTCCACACCAGTGTGTCCGGATGCCTTTTGGCTTACAGAGAGTCCAGGCCACGTTCCAGAGGGCCATGGAACAGGTGTTGCATCCCCACAGGAAATATGCGGCAGTCTATCTAGATGACATAGTTATTTTTAGTCAGGACTGGGAAAGTCATAGGTCTAAGGTTCAGGCTGTCCTGGGGGCGTTAAGGAAGGCGGGTTTCACGGTTAACCCCAGCAAGTCGGCCATAGGGTTGGAAGAAGCCCGATACCTAGGGTACATCGTGGGGCGAGGAGTGATCAAACCTCAACTTAATAAAGTGGAAGCCATCCAAAGCTGGCCGCGTCCCCAGAACAAAAACAGGTCAGGGCGTTCCTGGGAATTGTGGGGTACTATAGACGGTTCATTCCCAAGTTCGCAGAGATAGCGGTCCCCCTGACCGACCTGACAAAAGGAGCCAAGTCAGCCGCGATTAAATTGTCGCCGGATGCTTAAGGGGCCTTTCAGAAACTAAAGTCATCCCTCTGTAGGCAGCCTGTGTTGGTTTCCCCAGATTTTTCCTGGGAGTTTGTGGTTCAGAAAGATGCATCAGATGCGGGGTTAGGGGCTGTGTTGTCTCAGGCAGTAAATGGAGAAGAGCACCCTGTAAGCTAACTGAGTAGGAAGCTGTCCCCGGCAGAGAAGAATTACTCGATAATCGAGAAAGAGTGCCTAGCCATTAAGTGGGCCTTGGATTCCATGTGTTACTATCTACTGGGGCGCAGGTTTAGGTTGGTGTCAGATCATGCCCCCTTCAGATGGCTAAGAGAAAAGAAAGGGAAAAATGCTTGGGTCACCCGCTGGTTCTTGGTCCTAGAAGATTTCAACTTCTCGGTAGAACATAGGCCCGGGAAGCTACAGGGTAATGCAGATGCCCTGTCAAGGGTACACTGCATGGTGAGTAAAGGTGCCCAGAACCACGGCCTTGGGCAGAAGGGGGGTATATAGGAGGACAGAAGGGATTGTGGCGGACCAGAGATATGTGTCACCAAGGACCCTGGCGCTGATGAGGTGAAAACCAGTAATTTCATGTGTCAGCGGCAGTAGGTTGCTGACACACATTTTATTGTTAGCATACTTGCACAGCAAGTAGTCTGGGTCTGGTTTTCACAGGAGCAGTCATAGAGTAGGGTGGGTGACTACTCCCACTTGTTCAGGTACAGGCCAGGGTTTGTTTGCTATGTAAGCCTGGAGGTCAGGTGGGTTTTGGATGAAGTGGGTGTGTTTGATCTCTGTGAAGCTGGTGAAAGAGTGTTTGGTGGATGCTGCAGAGTTCGCAGGAACAGACCACGCTGGTTTCAGTTGGAGACAAGGAAGCCTGGAGGCTTATCTGGACACAGGACTGTCAGTGTCCCACACGGACTGTGTGAACCTGTTTTATTTTCCTGCGTTCTGGCTGAAGTTAAGCCCACGTTTGTTTTGCTGTTTGTGTAAGGCTGAAATAAAAGCCTGATTGCTTAAACAGTTTCAGAGGACTGGTGCCGTGTTATCCTACCACCGAGCTGATCCCTCACAATATATATGTATATATATATATATATATATATATATATATATATATATATATATATATATATATATATATATACATATTTTACAGACAACTGGCTGGAAGAGTCATATGGGCTGTCAAAGTTTCAAGTACATCACGCTGGACGGCCCATCAGGACACCCCAGCTGTTCTATGTAGTCAAACAGCAGCACCAGAACTGTAATCTATGTGCCACCGTAGTCCAAGGAGCTTGTTGGAAAAAAGGAGCATCTTAGTTAGTGACATTAGGTCACTGACTTGCCTGTTTAGTTAGTATAGCTGCTACGCAACTGTCATGGGCTCCTTTTCTGGGACGGCTGTAGCGAGGGTGGGAGGCCATCCCCACGATCCGGTCCATGTTTTTTGCTGGACCACTTTGAGGCCTTTAAAAGCCTGCTAGCTGCAAACCTCAGGTGAGGTGGGTAACATGAGGATTTTGTTGCCATTTTCCTCCAAAGTGTGCTGTAGTTGGGAGCTTGGAAAGGATCTCCAGGACGCTGTCCTGCTACCCTGATTGTGGACTCCACCACACCACACGTTCGTATGCTGCCATACATTTATTTGGCTGAAGCTAAGCCAGCTGCCTGTGCTATGTATGGACAAGATGCTGTGCTAACTCTGTCTGGAGACTGTTTTGGTCCTGTTTGCCATATTTTTGTTTGTTTTGCCGTGTAAATAAACAATTGTTGTTGCATCCTGTTTGTGCATGCCATTTTTGAAGCTATATATATATATATATATATATATATATATATATATATATATATACATACAGTTGAACCCTCTAATATGTACAGCTCCCTGGGACTAACGGACTAACAAGGTGAAAAAATGAAAGTGGTTAATTAAAATGACCACCCCCTGAAGTTGTTCCACTTATGAAGAGGAGAATTTGTGTTAATTGTTTTTTCAATTGAACAGCATTTACAGATGGCCCTTAGTGGAATTAGTTCATTTTTAAAAGCTACCTTAATAAATATATACAGTGTTTAGTAAAGTATGTTTAATTCGAACAATAACACAAGGTCACATAATCAGTTTGTTATTTAGAAGCATAAATTCCACAGAAATTTGTGTAAAAATTAACTACTACGCCTACATAGAGCAAAAAGTAAATTACCACTTTTATTAGAATATGTTATTTGACAGGATAGCAGATTCAAGTTGATGGTTTTGTTATAAATTATAACTGTTTAACTAATTTCATTTAACACTATATTCAAATAATTTGCAGTGATAAGCATTAAAATTATATGATACATTTCTACTTGTTCATTTAAATGAAAAGTAGAAATAGAAGAGAAAAATTGAACAGTTATCTAGAAAATTTACTTATCTTGTACTTTGTATTGTATTACCTTAAAGGGTTTTTTAAGTTACAAATATTATATGTTTAATGATGGGGACAGTAAAAATAAGCTACTTTGCAATTGGTTTGTATTAACTAAATGATTTAGTATAGCAGGTTTTACCTCATTTATATGTGTATAGAGTTGTTTCTGCAGCCTCTGGTTGGGCTATGTCTCCTGAGCTGTGATTGACTGCCTGCATTTAGTTCAACCTTGGGGTCGGGACATGCCCCTTATGCTGTGATTTGCTGTCCTGCTCTCTCTGTGCTCATTCCCTCCTGAGCTGTGTGGAACATTCTGCCTGTGCCTCTGCTCTGGTGTGAAAGATCTAGGCAATAACTGAGTCTCTTTAGTTGCTAGATTTACTCCTCCCAATCATATAACACACCATTATACACTCTGCTCCCCCCATCCATAAAACACACCCTTATACAATCTGCACCCCCAACTTTTTTAAGGCAGGAGTTAGAGCAGTTTGCATTTACCCTATTTGTTTAATCACTCAGGTGTCTATGTGCCTTCCTGATCTCATCAGGTTTGGAATTGAATGCATTTTTGTACCCATGTGCATCTTAGATATATGTGTGCCCTGTAAGCCCATGTACAAATTATAGGGCTGTTATGTATGTGACACTGACTGTGCATAACCAGGATTGTATTAGGGAAGCATAGATAGAAATACAGGTAGGTGAGAAAGAAAGAGAAAAAGAGAGAGAGAATGGTTAAAGCATGGTAGTAATATTGGTTTGTAGGGGCTATTCCCTGACATGTAGCAGGTATCTTGACATTTAATATGCATATGGTGCATTATGGCATTGTTGTAATATTCTTTCACTATGTAGTGGCATTGTGATATTGTGTAGTCACTTTTATTTCTAGGTGCAATTCACTGAGAGATAGCAGGTATATTGACTTTTAATATGCACCACCACCACAGTGATTGAATAATACCACAATGCCACAACCATGTACCACCACCACATGCATATTAAAAGTCAATATACCTGTTATCTGTCATTGAATAGCACCTAGAAATAAAAGTGACTACACAATATCACGTATTTCCACCTCATGCATATTAAATGTCAATAGACTTGTAATACACATATTAAGGTGAGACGTGGTTATGGCATGTTTGTAATATTCACTCACTATTTGGTGTTGATACATGATGTTCTGCATTCCAAAGGAATATACTGAATTGTATGTAATCTCTCTCTCTATCTATCTATCTCTCTCCATATTATGCCCACTCCTGACTGCGACCTGGTTGGAACATGCCGCTCGGCTGACAGCTGGTAACCCATTAGCTAGGTGTAACCCAACCTCGGCTTCAGCATGGTTGCTAAGCACACATAAATCAGCCTGTTCTCATAAACCATATCACTTTGCTAATGGTAACCAAGGACGGACATTACATTATGATTTCCCTCATTTTAAACTATGATTTTTGTTTCGATTACTTTACAAAAGTCTTGAGGTGTCATACACAGTGTGGTAGAGTCCCACTAATTGCCATGCGGTTTTGCGTCAGGTGCAGGTAAAGCATTGAAAAACTATACAGATCTGTTTAACCTATGTCAGGAAGCCATGGTAATTTGTGCTATTGTACTATATACATTCATTGATATTATAGCATGCAGTAGTTAATTGTCAGCTAATAATTGTGAGCAGGCCCGGACTGCCCATAGAGCAAACCGGGCACTTGCCCGGCGGGCCGCAGCGCTGGCTTGGAGCGCCCGCCGAGGGGGCCGGTGTTTCCGGCGAGGGGGCCGAGTGCCTCCTGGTGCACTTACAGGGGCCGCGACCAGACCCCTGTGTCAGGGGGCCGACAGGCCCCCCGCGCCACATGGCTGCACGGCCGGGTCACCGACCCAGCCATGCAGCCATCACGGCCGCCGCCTGCACGGTGCGGTGCAAGCAGCGGCCGAGGCTGAACAGCTGGGATCTTCTGATCCCGTCTGTTCAGCTCCCAGGAGCCCGCAGGGCAGGCGCGCGATGTGATGATGTCATCGCACGCCTGCTCCGCGGTCCGCGCTCTGCTTCCAGCGGCCTCCTGAGGAAGAGGAAGCAGAGACATCAGGTAAGTATTGTTTTTTTTTTTTTTTAAACTACTAGCCCTGTCTGCCTATATACTGTCCTACCTACCTACCTATATACTGCCCAGCCTGCCTACCTATATACTGCCAAGCCTGCCTACCTATATAATGCCCTGCCTACCTACCTATATACTGCCCCTGCCCTGCCTGGCTATATACTGCCCTGCCTACCTATATACTGCCCTGCCTACCTATATACTGCCCTGCCTGGCTATATACTGCCCTGCCTACCTATATACTGCCCTGCCTACCTACCTATATACTGCCCTGCCTGCCTACCTATATACTGCCCTGCCTGCCTATATACTGCCCTGCCTACCTATATATCAGCCCTGCCTGCCTACCTATATACTGCCCTACCTACCTATATACTGCCCTGCCTACCTACCTATATACTGCCCCTGCCTACCTATATATCAGCCCTGCCTGGCTATATACTGCCCTGCCTACCTATATACTGCCCTGCCTGGCTATATACTGCCCTGCCTACCTATATACTGCCCTGCCTGCCCATATACCGTTCCTGCCTGGCTTTATATTGCCCTGCCTTTCTATATACTGGCCCTGCCTGGCTATATACTGGCCTGCCTGCCTATATACTGGCCCTGCCTGGCTATATACTGGCCCTGCCTATATACTGGCCCTGCCTGGCTATATACTGCCCTGTCTACCTATATACTGCCCTGCCTACCTATATACTGCCCTGCCTGCCTATATACTGGCCCTGCCTATATACTGGCCCTGCCTGCCTATATACTGCCCTGTCTACCTATATAATGCTCTTCCTACCTATATACTGCCCCTGCCTGCCTATATACTGTACATAGGGTTGTAAGCCAGCTCACCTCTCCAACGGACAGCACGGATCCTCCCGGTGCCAAGGAGAACAAACAGACGAAAAAGTAGAAGGTAGTAGATCCAGCTGTCCACAAAGGAATGGTCCAAAATAGTAAAATAAAATCTTGTTTATTGAATATCCATTAAAAACAGAATGGCAAAAATGCGGGCAGAGGCATGAAAATGCCGACGCGTTTCGGGGCGAACCCCTTAATCATGGCATACATATTACCAGTATTAGCTAACCTAAATAGTATATCTACTAATTGCACATACCTTGCAGGTGCTGCCGCCACGAGCACCGCGCGAGAGACAGGACGCGTTCCCCGGGACGCCACCGACACTTCCGGAATCCCCGGGGTGACGTCAGCATGAGAGTCATATGACGGACTAGCCGTCATGGACAGCGCATGCGTGATCGTCACATCCCAACAGCAAACGCCGAGGTACAATGGTATTACAAGAACCGCAGGTAACGGAGCACCATAGGCTGCCCGAGACGCATCCCAAAAACCGCACGGTGATCAGGCAGCAGTCCAAGCATAAAACCCACATTTAAAAAGAAAAACAACCAATGAAGTGTAAAAAATACCCATCAAAGCTAGACCCAGCATATATGTGCAAACTAAAGAGCTCAGAGATGACTTGGCGCCCTCCTTAGGGATGGAATGAACATTACAACTATAATGTAAGCAAATGGCCACAGTTTACTAACAGAGTAAATATGTATATATATATATATATATATATAATGCAGAAAAAACCTTACACTGTTGCAAATAAACACACATAAACCAAACATGAGTGTAATCATTGGATTAATGATGGCAATGTGATGTAAGCAAACTAATAGTGGTAGAGGATCTCATTTTTGATATTGAGTCCATTAGGAGAAATGGTATCCAAGATTGTAATCCAAAACGCCTCTCTATCAAGTAGTAGGTGTTTCAGACCCCCACCTCGTTTGGGCACAGTAACTTTTTCTATTGCAAAAGCCCTAAAGTGTTTAGTGCTAGAGTTATGTTCAGAAATGAAGTGACAAGCAGCATTCGAAATCATGCGAAAACCTGGATTCTCTATATTGTTAAGATGTTCACAAATACGTACCTTCAATTTACGAGATGTAGACCCCACATAAAATAAATTACATTCCATGCAAGCGATCAAATAGATGACCAACATGGAGTTGCAATTTAAATACTGTTTAATCCTATACATTTTATTATGGACTGTGTTTTTGTTACTTTAGTGAATAAGCAAGTCTTACACGGGTAGGACCCACATTTGTAAAACACATACTGAATTAACCATGTACTTTGTATATTTGTAGGGCTAAAGGTATTTTTTGCAATACGGTCACCAATAGTGGCAGGGCGTTTAGCTACCACACGACATCCCTCAGATAGAATATCCCGCAAGATAGGATCATCATACAGGATCGGAATGTTGTGCAAAATAATGACTTTGATTTTAGAAAAATGGGCACTGTGATTGATTACCACTGTAGGTTTATGAGAATGGCTGTGTTGACGACTTTGAGAAAGTAACTGAGTGCGACATTTAGCATCAACACTTGTACGGGCCCGAGTGAGAACCCAGTTGGGGTATCCTCTGGCTGTGAGACGTTTGTGAATCTTATTAGATTCTGCTATATAGTCTTCCTGTGTTGCACAGTTACGTTTGGCTCTAGTGAATTCACCCACTGGTACTGATGTTTTTGTATGTTTTGGATGGTCACTGTCAAAATGTAAGATAGTGTTGCCAGATATTTCTTTCCTAAACGATTTAGTGTGCACTACTTGTCCCTCAATACCTGTCAAATGAAGATCCAAAAACGACATGCTTGTAGGATGTGTGTTGAAGGTGAAAGTCAAATTGAGCGGATTATTATTTAAATAATTCATAAATTGCCATATATCATCATCTTAACCCCTCCACACGAACAACATCTCGTCTATATATCTTCCATACCATTGGACATCGCCAGCAAAAGGATTATTATCTGAAAAAATATATAGATACTCATACCAAGACATAACCAAATTAGCAAGGGATGGAGAGAACTTGGCTCCCATAGAGACACCACGTAGCTGTAAATAATACTTGTTGTTAAACAAAAAATAATTGTGTGTCATCAGATACCTCACCACAGAAACAATGAACGACTGTAACTCAATAGAACAGGTGCTAAAATGAGAAAAATGAAAATCTAAAGCAAGCAAGGCGATGTCCAATGGTATGGAAGTGTAGAGCGACTGTACGTCACAGCTGACCCAGCAGAAACCACATTGCCACCTTATGTTTTGCATATTAACAAGAACATCACGTGTATCCTTCAGAAAACCCGGCACACGTCTGACCAAAGGCTGTAGGCAAAAGTCCACCCATTCACCCACAGGCTCGTTAATGGGCCCAATCCCTGAGACAATTGGTCTCATTGGGGGACAAATATTGTCCTTGTGAATTTTAGGTAACCCGTACAATGACGGAACAACTGGATTGGTGACCATCAACTGATCCATCTGGGCTGTGGAAATGATGCCAAGAGCGTGACCCTCATGCAATAAAGCATGCATGGCATCCTGAAATTGATTAGTCGGATTACTCTTGAGCACTTTATAAGTGTCAGAATCTGAGAGTAATAGCAGCATTTGAGACAGATACATTGAATCATTCATAACAACAATTGTGCCACCCTTATCAGCCTTTTTGAATTGTACATTCGGAAGATTTTGTAGTTCCTGCAGGGCAATTCTTTCCCGTCGTGATAGATTAGAGGGAATATTCGTATTGGCTGTTTGTAATTCTCGTAATTTTTGAATAATGACACTTTGAAAAACACTCATAGATTCTGTCCTGGCATTAACAGGATAAAAATAAGGATTTTTTGTCCTAAATTCAGACATAGCAACTTCAGCGGTTTCATGAGACTCATTAAGATCCTGAAGAGTCATAAGTGACAGTTATTCCTGAAAATTTAAACCTGCAAACAGATTATGTGTAGCAACACAAACATATATTGCTACACATAATCTGTTTGCAGGTTTAAATTTTCAGGATGCTGTATTCATGTGATGGTGATCTGACTACTGGTGCTCTGATTGGTGGGGTTGTAGGTTATACTGGTGCTTATGTAATGTCAGTGTGGGCTTGTCCCGGATTGTAAAGCAAGCGCACACCTGACTCGTTTTTTTGTGCAGAAATGTACAGCATTAACTGCTCTGCCTTTCTGCACAAAAATGCAACCAAAAAACATAAAAAATGCAGCAAAAATGCTCCGTGTGAAGGTACCTTTATAGTGTAGTTTATTTTAGAGAGTTGCGAGGTGTGAGAACAAGGGAAATTTTGTAAGTGGATATTGTATGTGGGCTGGTGGGGGGTTAGTGCCAGGGCTGATTTTTATTCCCAGTCTGGCCCTGATTGTGAACAGCTGTTCTTTCAATGCAGATGCATGTAATGCTTAATATATAAAACTAGACTGTCATGGCTTTCATATGCAAAGCCATCGGCTTATGATATTATTACACTCAAAGGAGCGGTCCCATGCCATAAATGCCTGAGAAATCCTGGTCCTTCCTCTGAGACACACAGCAATCTTCAGAATGGTGGTCTCTTGATCATCCTTTACCCTCTATGTCCTCCTTAAAATGGTGAAGTCTCCAATCATCATTGCTTTATAGGATCGATGTGAAAGGAGTGAATAGAAGTAGTTTTCCAGCTTTACAAGGATTATCTATTCTTATAGGGTTTCAGGGTATCACAGATTTAAAAAAAAAAAAAAAGTCAGTATCAGGATTGCTGCATGAAGAAAACCTAGGGGCAGGCATATGATTGTTACCCATTTAGTTATGTCTTTTGAGGTTAAAAAACTCTGCTCTGTTTCTTGAGTGCCGTTTGTGTTTGTCAGAATAAACATAGATGGGATAATTGTATACCACTCAGGCCTAGCATAGATACCATACTTTTGCCCACTGCTTGCAGGCTGAATTAGGCCACCAAGGTTTAGCTTGATCCAAAAAAGCCCTATACTGTGATGTAAGATCTGAAACCATCATCACACCTCATTTCCAATTTTGGACCATAACAGTTCATTAGATTTTAACATATTTTCCAGATCCTAGTTGATGCTTTTTTGTATGGAAGTAATGAAACTAACTGGCATAACAGTATGTATAGTACACAGTAGGTGTAAATTACGGTAGTTGGCACAATCATTGTTTTGAAAAGTGCAATTTTGCTAGCCCAAGAGATAGGGACATTAGCAAGGCATGTTGTTTAACTGCTGTGATATCGACATGCATTACTGTAAGGTTTTATTTTTTTTACATACAGAGAATAAGAATTGGCTAATGAGATAAGTAATTTAAACTTTTTAAATTAAACCTAGTAGCTAATTCCACTTGTACGTCATTTTTCACATCTAGGTTTAAAATGTGGAATTTATTCATATTAATTTTATGTCATGATATGCAACTAAATTTACAAACCCTGTCATGTGCATACGATACTACTTGTGGTGAGGGTGATGTTATATAAAACATATAAGAAGAAATTCATTTTATCAATGAGATGTTGGGAATATAAGGTTAATAGAGACATTGGGGCAGATTCATTCAAAGTGTCTTACTTTTAGACAGTGTAAAATTAGACTAGACAGTCTTAAAATGCGCCAAATTTATCATAGTGTTGATAAATCTGGCGCAAGTTGGAACTGTCTAGTCCAAGTTTGTACCATCTTTAAGTTGGCTTACTTTTGCGCCAGAATTTGGTCGCACATCCTGGCGCATTTTTAGTTGCATTTAAGCCACGCCCATTTACACAAAACCACGCCCATTTTTAGAAATCCACTCCCCTTTGTCGGACGCACAGAAGCACCTGAAACTGTCTAAAACACATAGTAAATGTGGCGAAAAGCTGTTTTTTGGCGCAAATTGAGACGGAATTCTGGCGCAATTGCCTTGATAAATCTGTCCCATTGTTCTTCCTAAAATAATCCAGTATATTTTGTGGTTAATGATTTTCTGATTGTTTTAATATAAAATTTAAGGTATTTTCTGTTAATCTTCTTCCTGCTAAGAACTTGCCTAGTTTATTATTATTATTATTATTATTATTATTATTATTATTATTATTATTATTGGTAGTGGATAACTTGCAGAGCTCCGGTCTGTGGACTGAGGTCTGAGGGCCATATTTAATGTGCCATATTTCTAAGTGACACAAGCCTCAGAAATATCCCAGAAATTAAAAGAGCAGACTTTGGAGTCCGTAATACCATCTAACTATGTTTCTCTTCATAGGTACGTTTTTTTTGGTGAACAGCAATTCCCAGCAAATCCACATCATTATATGTCTAATTGTCTCTGCTTAGTTTAAATGGTACGTTTTTTTCTGGTGAACAGCAATTCCCAGCAAATCCACAGCATTATATGTCTAATTGGCTCTGCTTAGTTTAAATGGTACTTGTTTGTATAGATATTTTGGCCCAGCTCTGTCTTCCATAATTTATCCTGTGTTTATTTGTGTAGCCATCAATCCCAGATATTCCCCTTGAAGTGTCTGCTTTGTGCAGAGCCATTTGTAGCTCCACTCATTTACGACACCTGAATGCCCTAATGCTCTAATTCAGGGGTCCCAAACTCCAGTCTTCTAGACCCACCAACAGGTCATGTTTTCTGGCTTTCCTTAGCATTGCACAGGTGATTTACTTATGGTCAGTGCATTCTGTGGGAGATCCTGATAACATGACCTGTTTTGGATCTTGAGGGCTGGAGTTGGGTAACACTGCTCTAATTGAACTCCTCATAGCATAGTAAAACTTCTAGCGCTCCGGTCTGTGGACTGAGGTCTGAGAGCCATATTTCATGTGCCATATTTCTAAGTGAGTATTTACAAGTGACACAAGCCTCAGACATTAATAGAGCAGACTTTGAAGTCCGTAATACCACCTGACTACGTTTCTCTTCATCTCTTCACAGGTATGTTATTTCTGGTGAACAGCAATTCCCAGCAAATCCTCAGCATTATATGTCTAATTGGCTCTGCTTAGTTTAAATGGTACATGTTTGTATAGATATTTTGGCCCAGCTCTGTCTTCCATAATTTATCCTGTGTTTATTTGTGTAGCCATCAATCCCAGATATTCCCCTTGAAGTATCTGCTTTGTGCAGAGCCATTTGTAGCTCCACCCATTTATAACACCTGAATGCTGTAGTGCTCTAATTGAACTCCTCATAGCATAGTATAACTTGCAGAGCTCCGGTCTGTGGACTGAGGTCTGAGGGCCATATTTCATGGGCCAAATTTCTAAGTGATTATTTACAAGTGACACAAGCCTCAGAAATATTCCAGAAATTAGCCAGAAGTGATCATAGGGGAGCAGGGAGACTCGCATTTTTGTGAGTAGCTGTACTTCTTTACATACTCCTTCATTACCATGCTCGCTATTACTATCTACCTTGCAGCCATCTGCCTCCTATCTTACCACCTTGTCTTGCCCTCAGACAATTTTATCCATATCAGCTCCTCTCTCCTTCCCTCACCTATGTTTTGATTCCACACACTATTTTCCCTTTTCAACCACCCCATACCGCCAGCTCACATATTACTGCACAAACGCCGCTCATATTCTTCACTGAACCATCTACTGTCTCTTTTCATTCTCCTGCTTCTCGCTGCAGGGGACATCTCTCCTAAACCGGCCCACCCTCCTTTACTGCTCATCCCACCTCCTCCTACTTCGATAGAAATCCTGCTAACCTGCTTGCTATTCACTGTACGTCTTTTCCTGCCCCTTTTAAGTGTGCTCTATGGAACGCCATATCTGTCTGCAACAAACTCACTGCTGTTCATGACCTGTTTCTCTCTAACTCCCTCAACCTGCTGGCCCTCACAGAAACATGGCTCCAGCAATCTGACACCGCTTCCCTTGCCGCTCTCACCAATGGTGGCCTACACTTCACCCACACCCCCAGACCTGAGAACAGGCCGGGTGGAGGAGTAGGCATACTTATCTCTCTCCACACTTCACTTACCAGGTCATCCCTCCCGCACCATCCCTCACTTTCCCCTCCTTTGAGGTCCACACCCTCAGACTCTTTCGGCCATTTTCCATCAAAGTCGTGGTTGTGTACAGACTCCCCGGCTCACCCTGCCAGTTTCTGGATCATTTTGCTGCCTGGCTCCCTCACTTCCTTTCTCCTGAAATACCCACTCTCATTATGGGTGATATCACAATCCCTGTTGTTGACCCCATGTCTCCTTCTGCCTCTCAGTTTCTTTCACTAACATCCTCTCTTGGCCTCTCGCAGTTTTCTGACTCTCCCACCCACAAGGATGGGAACTCTCTTGATCTGGTCTTCTGTCATCTTTCCTCAATTTCTAACTTCACTAATTCTCCTTATGCTCTCTCTGACCACAACCTTATCTCCTTCGTTATCACTAATTCTCAGCCTTCTCTGGACAAACCTGCCCATCACACATTCCGAAATATTCACCCCATTAATACTCAGGAACTCGCAGACACCCAATCTCCTCCCTCTCCTGTCCTGACCTGGCTGTCAAATGTTACAATGAAACTCTCACAACCACCCTGGGCATGTTGGCACCACTCACACACCGCACCACCAGAGTCAGACGCCCGCAGCCTTGGCACATGCCTCAGAATCGCTTCCTGAAGCGATGTTCCAGAAGTGCTGAGCGTCGGTGGAGAAAGTTAAAACTACCTGCAGACTTTCTCCACTACAAATTCATGCTCAGGACTTATCACACTGCCCTTCAGAGTGCCAAACAAAAATATTTCACCTCCCTCATCTCAACACTACACAACAACCCAAAATGCCTGTTTTACCCCTTCCACTCCCTCCTAAGGCCTAAAGCACAGGCGTCAGTTATTGACCACTGTGCTGAAGACCTGGCGACTCACTTCAAAGGGAAAATTTTAAATATCTGGCAAAATATATCTCAGTGCCCAAGTAATACCCATCCCATTCCCTCCCGCACATCCTCTAGTCTACTCTCAGCCCTTGACCCGATGACAGAGGAAGAAGTATCCAGGCTTCTCCTGTCTGCACACCCCACCACCTGCTCTAGTGACCCTATTCCCTCCCACCTCGTCCAGTTTATTTCTCCAGCTGTCCTCTCTCACCTTACTACAATCTGTAACCTCTCTCTCTCCACTGGGATCTTTCCATCTTCCTTCAAACACGCCATAATAACCCCTTTACTAAAAAAGCCCACTCTGGACCCGTCCTGCGCTGCTAATTATCGACCAGTCTCTAATCTGCCCTTCATCTCTAAACTCCTGGAACGCTTGGTCTACTCTCGCCTAATCCACTATCTCTCTAACTCCACTAACTCTCTTCTTGACCCTCTGCAATCAGGTTTCTGCACCCTATACTCCATGGAAACTGCTTTAGTTAACCCCTTAACGACCTTGGGCGTATCAGTACGTCCCAGGGCCGCTAAGGGGCTTTGCAGGGGGATCGCTCCGCGACCCCCCCGCACAGCCGCCGGGTGTTAGCGGCAAAACGCCGCTAACACTCGGCAGTAACAGCGCCGGCGGGTGGCTCCGCCCGCTGGCGCTGTTTTACCCATCAGACACCGCGGCAAAGATGGCCGCGGCGTCTGAATTAACGCCGATCGGTGCGGTGATCGGCACCGGCGCAGCTATGCTGCGCCAATCCGATCACCGGGCATTGTGGTGGGGAGCCTTGTGAAGCCTCCCGTCACTTACCCTGGCCGGTTTGCCCCACTTCCGTCCGCAGACAGGAAGTGGGGAAGCCGCC
Source organism: Phyllomedusa bahiana (assembly GCA_025379985.1). Lineage (NCBI taxonomy): Eukaryota > Metazoa > Chordata > Amphibia > Anura > Hylidae > Phyllomedusa > Phyllomedusa bahiana. Next base: position 1,507 of record JAODAL010049691.1, on the reverse strand, counting down.
ATCTTTGTACACCCTAATGCATTGCCTATGCAATGCATTAGGTTGTATTAACAATCGCGCCACCTAGTGGTCAAGTACCACAGGTGGCCTCAATGTTACAGTAAAAAAAAAAAAATTTTAAAGTACAAAAAAAAAAAAGGATTAAAAGTTCAAATCGCCCCCCTTTCCCCTTTTACAAATAAAATCATTAAAAAATAAAAAAGTTACACATATATTGGTATCGCCGCGTCCAAAAAAGTCCGATCTATATAAAATATAACATCATTTATCCCGTACGCTGAACACTGTAGAAGAAAAAAAATCCAAACGCCAAAATTGCGTTTTTTGGTCATTTTACGTCACTCAAAAAATGGAATAACAATGATCAAAAAATTCGCATGCATTCCAAACTGCTAGCGATAAAAAGTACACTTCAGCCCGCAAAAAATTCCACCTCACTAATGTCCGTAGGTGTTAGTACAAAAAAGTTATTGGTCGCACAAAATGGCGCCGTGGCGCAAATTTGTAAAATAGAAAATGTTTGGAATTTTTTTACGGTACCAAAACATAACGGAAACCCTACATGTTTGGTATTACCGGATGTGTAACAACCTGAAGAATACAAATAACACATTATATTTACCGAAGATTGAATGCCGTAAAAGCAAAACCCCCACAAACATGGCAAAAATACATTTTTTTTCACGTTTTGTCCCACTTGGATTTTTTTGTGGTTTTCCAGTATATTCTATAGTATGGTGAATAACACCATTAGAAAGTAAATCTTGTCCCGCAAAATAAAAGCCCTCATGTGTCTATGTAGGTGGAAAAATAAAGAAGTTATGGGTTTCAGAATGCGAGGAGGGAAAAACGAACGTGTCACCAAAAAAAACGCCTGGTCCTTAAGGGGTTAAAGTCTCAAATGACCTCCTAACAGCAAAATCTCAGGGTAACTACTCGTTGCTGCTTCTCTTGGATCTCTCTGCAGCGTTTGACACTGTTGATCACCAACTTCTCCTCAGCATGCTCAGTGTCTCCAGGACACCGCTATCTCTTGGTTCTCATCTTACCTGTCTGATCGTTCCTTCAGTGTCTCTTTTTTTAAATCTACCTCCTCTTCTCTACCTCTTGATGTTGGAGTTCCGCAGGGATCAGTTCTAGGCCCTCTCCTCTTTTCATTGTACACAGCTCCCATTGGACAAACCATTAGCAGATTTGACTTCCAGTACCATCTCTATGCTGATGACACCCAATTATAACACCTCCTCCCGTGACATCACTCCTAGTCTCCTACAAAACACCAGTAACTGTCTGTCCGCTGTCTCCGACATCATGTCTTCCCTCTATCTTAAACTAAACCTTACTAAGACTGAACTTCTTGTCTTTCTGCAATCTAGTAAACAACCCTCCCCCCCTGCTATTTCTGTTTCTGTATGTGGTACCACCATTTCTCCTAGGCAGCAGGCCCGCTGTCTGGGGATTATCTAATTTTGACTGACCTTCACCCCTATATCCAAACCCCTTTTCC
>JAODAL010049690.1:0-27986 GCA_025379985.1 Phyllomedusa bahiana | reverse complement strand
ATTACAGGGGCCGAAAAAAGGCGCGATCTTAATAGATGATGCACAGTTTTTTAACCTTAATTATGCGGGATCGGGAAAAATTTCGACCCACCATAAAAACGTTGCCGTTTTTCAACTTTGTCGATAAAAATCGCTCAACACTATTTTTTTTTGGGCACTTTTGCCCAGTCCAGATGGGGTTGTTTAGAGCACCTTGCAGTTAAAAATTTGAATCCAGCAGTTGTGTAGTTACCACAGGTGTTTTGATAGGTCCCAAAAAAAATTACCTTTTTTTTACCCAAATTACATTACAGTATGTGTTTTTTCACTTTGGACATTTAAAAGCTTTGTTCTTTTGGGGGCCCCTTTGGCCCCTTAAAATGTGAATACGGGCCAATTTTGTTTTTTACCACAGGTGAATTAAAAGGGGGAAAAAATCCCCTTTTTATTACCCGGGTTTACATTTCAGATACGTGTTTTTTCACTTTGGCGAAACCCAAAACTTTGTTGATAGTTCTACTTTGCTTTTAAAATTTTGGGAAACAGAAATTTTTAGTCACCACAGGGAAATTTTAATAGGTGCCAAAAATACCTTTTATTTTTCCAAAATTACATTACGGGATACGGTTTTTTCCCAATTTGCCCGGGCCCAAAATTTTGTTGTTTAGAGCCCCTTGCATTTTAAATTTTTGGGAACCCAGCAATAGTGTATTTTTCCACAGGTGAATTGTTTAGGTCCCAAAAAATACCTGTTATTATCCGAATACATTAAGATACGTTTTTTTTTTCACTTTGGGCCCTCCCAGCTTTGTTCTTTGAGGCCCCCTTGACTTAAATGTGAATACAGAAAATTTTGTAGTAACCCCCAAGGTAAATTGAAGGTCCCAAAAAATCCCCTTTTATTACCCGAATACTTTTCCAGATACGGTTTTTTTTCCCAACTTTGGCGCAGGCCAGCTTTTTTGTTTAAATTTATTTGCATTTAAAATTTGAATCAGCAATTTTGTGGGTCACCAAAAGGTTTGGAATTGATAGGTCCCAAAAAAATTTCCTTTTAAAATCCGAAAAACATTACAGAAAACGGGGTTTTTTCATTTTGGGGGCCGGGGCCAGCTTTTTTGATAGATCTACTTTGTAGTTAAATTTGAATACAGAAATTTTTTGTAGTCACCACAGGGGGAATTTGAAGGTGCCAAAAATACCTTTTTAATATCCGTATACATTTCGGGACAGGTTTTTTTTAAAAATTTTGGTCATTTAAAGCTTTTTTTGATAGATTACTTTGCATTTTAAATTTAAATCCAGTTTTTTTTTTGGATTTGAGGGATTTGAGAATGCTTGTTTTGCCGCCTTTTTTTAAGAGGATTTTCCCAAAACTTTAAATTACCTTTTTCAAATTTTTTTTTTTTGGGAAACATGGAGCAAAATTCAGGTGGAAAGGACCCAAAGGGGGGGGTTGGACATGGAAGGTAGAGGTCCGAGAAAAGGGTTTCCCCTTTTCCCATTTCCCCGGGGCGAAACCGCATGCCAGGGGGATCGTCAGTTGGGGGAAAAGTCAGGCCTGTCATGGGTGGGTCTGGGCCCTGTAAATTTCCAGTAACAAAACAGCGTCGCCAATCGTCCTTCAGTGGAAAAATCCCAATTGATCCGGGCAGTCTTACCCCCTCGCCCTCCCAGTCCCCGGCCACAAATGTCATAAATCAGATCATCAGCATCCGTCCAACATGAAACCCAGCCCAAATGTCAACTCGGTACCCCCATTTGTGGATATCCATTTTTTAAAGACCTTTTTGATGAAAAAAATGGGGTTTGGGGGTAAAAGGGCATGTTAAAAATTAAAGAGGCCAAATGGAGTTTTTTCTTGCTCGGGACGCCCGTTATGTCCCATCGGGAGGAGGGGGAAGGGAAAAGCCAGTAAATTCAAAAAAAAATCCCGGGGGGGTCGGCAACCCCTTCCCAGTCCCTCTTGTTTGTAGCCCGCTGGTGGAGGGCAGAATGCCTGGACGACAAAGGGGTAAACCGGGTGTTGATGGGGATGAGGGACGACTTTGCGGACCCAACTTTGGTCTTCCCCAGCGAATTTGCTTGCGAGCGCTTAATCACTGGAGAGGGGGAAAGAGGGGATGGGGTAGTGTCAGTAGGGGTTTTCCCCCTAAAAAAGGGGGGGATGGGGGGTCGCAGATGTCCGCTGATATGATTCCGCCAGCCAGGGAAAAGCGAAAACCAGCCCCTCGTTTTTTTTCCCCCGAAAAAAAGGGTCCAAAAATCTAAAACCCCGGGGCCCCTTTTTAAAGAAAGCCTCTGATTCACCCAGGATGTCATATGCCCCCTTTTTCCCGAAAATGCATAAGTAAAACCCAAAAACCCTTAGGGGGGTTAAAACCAAAGAAAACTTTGTTTGTCACATGAAGCGAAAGCATGATTTTAAAAATGGGGGCCAACACGGGAAAAAAAAAGGCCAAAACCGGGCCCCCCGGGCCCCCAATCCTGTCACACCCTCTGTCTCCCCCTTTCCTCCTCCTCCCCCCGCCCACCAAGCGTTCCCCCAGTGCCCATTTTCCCCTAAATTTCATGTTCGGGGGGGATCAGCCCCCGCTTAAAGCTCCACCGTCGCCCAAAAGTACCCCCAGCACCCAGGCCCAAATCTAAAAAATTCTCCTCCCCCCATTTGGGTTTGCCCTCACGCCGTTACAGCGGCCAGTTTTAGCACCCCGCCTTCTGTTTTCCGGGTTTTGGGGGGGAAAAAGAAACATTTAAACCCCAAAACCATCCCAACCCAAAAACCCCTGAATGTCGGCATTGCCAGGCTTTTGGGGCCTTGGAAATGTTGCCTTTCCGGGCTGGTGGACACAATGGGTTTCGCCACGTCATGGGCCCCCCACCTGCCCCCCCTACCCGATGCCCAGCAGGCATTTTTTGCCAGGAAAAAACCGTCCCTGCCCGGCCCGCCCTGTGTCATCTTTAAAAGTCAAGCGCGTTGTCTGCATCTGTGTCCCGGAAAAAATCCAACCGGTTCCCCCGACACAAATTTACTAGTAAGATGGCCCCAAAGGGGCTAAAATCTCTGTGACGCTCACTGGGGGCTGAAATTTGGGTGTCTTTGGGGGGGACGGTGGCTCTTTAGGCTCGGCGGGACGCTCTTCAAAAACCCCAGGGATGGTGCAGGGTTCTTTCCCCCCAAAGGGCCTCTGGTGGGGAAACACGTGCCCCGGGAAAAAACCCGGCCGGTGTTGAAATTAATCGTTCTTGGGGGACCCCTCCACACAAGGTCGGAGCTTGTGGGGCAGGCTTCCGCAACGAGGCCCCCCGCTGGCTGGGGGCCCAAAAAATTGTTCAAACAAGGGGGGTGTGCGTAAAAGGGCGAAATTGCTGGCCGCCCCTTTAAAATCGGGTTTGATGGAAACACATCCCTGCCTGGAAAATTCATGAACCCCCCCCCCTTTTCATTTCCCGAAATGTCTAAAGAGCTAAACCCGGGTCTGGACTGCCTGCTGAGGAAGGCTTGAAGTCGAAGTTCGCACTTCCGCCGTTCGCACCCTGCTTCGTCCCGCCTGGCTGCATTGCAGCGTCAGCTCGGCCTCCCCGTCAACCGTCTCATTGTTGACGTGGCAACATGCTGGAATTCCACCCTCCACATGCTCCAGCGATTGTGGCAGCAGCGCAATGCCATTACGCAGTACGAAGTGACACATGGCCTGACAAGCAGCGGTGCGGACCTCGGGGTGTTGAGCCACCGAGAGTGGAGGCAGGTGAAAGAGCACTGCACCATCCTTGCCAGTTTTGAAGAAGCCACCAAAATGGTCAGTGCGGACAATGCCCTTGTCAGCATGAGCATTGTGGTGATCTTAGTTCTGGAACGATCGTTGGACACTCTGAAACAACAGGTCCCGCCAGCGACGGAGGAGGAGACGGACACAGATGCGGACACAGAGCCTTTCTCTCCGTCAAATCCACAAGGCCCGACAGTTTCACAATTTCATCGGTCTTCATTAGGCAGTGGTTCGGGGTCCAGAGCTAGTGCAAGGTGGCGCATCAGCTCTCAGGGTGCATCATCTCAGGCAAGTCAGGGCTGTGTTGAAGCTGTGCCGGAGGAAGCGGAGGAGGAGGAGGAGGTATTCCTAGACACCGACGTTACCGACGTCCCTGCCTTGGAAAGAGGTTGGCGTGAATTTGAGGCGGAGGAGGAAGATGAGGAAGATCAGTTTGCTAGTGCCCCTCGACCCAGAGGCTTGGGAAATCAAGGCTCCATCTCTCACATGAGTGCTTGGATGCTCCATTTCCTCCAACATGATCCTCGCATTAAGGCCATCAAAATGAACAACAGTTACTGGGTGGCCACCCTCCTGTATCCCCGGTACAAAACAAAACTCAGCACTTTCCTTCCACCCATCCAAATAGAGAGTAAAATGCAGGAAATGGAGACCTTGCTGATTGATCAACTGGAGACATCTGTTGCATCTGATTCACGTTCTTCAAATGTCACGGTGGAACAACATCAGCGACGTGACAGCAGTAGAGTGCCAAGTAGCCGTAGCGACAGCAGCAGAAGCAGGCAAGGTGGCAGAAGCAGGCAAGATGACCTCTGGCAATCTTTATTTACCACCTCACCAACGCATGCAAAGCAGGGCACACATCCAACACACAGAGACCAGCTTAAGATCATGGTGCACGACTATCTGCGTCTCAACACCGATGTTTTTGTATGTGTTCCGGACCCAATAGACTTCTGGGTATCCAAAATGGACGAATGGCCCGAGCTCGCTAGCCACGCCATAGAGGTGTTGTCCTGCCCAGCAGCCAGCGTCATATCTGAGCGGACCTTCAGCACAGCTGGAGGAGTCATTACAGACAAACGCATCCGGCTTTCCACAGATAATGTGGATCGTTTGACTTTCATCAAGATGAATCAGGCATGGATCTCTGATGATGTTGTGGCCCCAATTGCCGAGGTCACCGATTAGTTGCCGGTCTACTTCACATTCCTCTTCAAACAGAAATGGTCCTCATGAAAACTTTTTTTTAAAATGATCATTTCTTACTGCAATTTTTATTCTCTTTTCCCAACAGTTCATTTTGCTGGTTTTGCTGTGAGGAGACTGTAAAAGACAGCAAGGTTTCATGACAACACTGTATTCCATTTACTCACTTTATCTTTAGAAGTTTTCGCATTGTCAATGGTTTTGAGGTCATGTTGCTGTGAGATACAGCTATAATTATGGTCCTTTGGAACAGAAATGTGGTATTTCTCCCTCACAATTTTTAATAGTGGCTGAGAAGTCATATTTATAATATTTTTGCGGTCATGTTGCTGTGAGATACAGCAACAATCATGGTCCTTTGGAACAGAAATGTGGCTTCTAAGTGGCATTTCTCCCTCACAATTTTTAACAGTGGCTGAGAAGTCATTTTTTTTTAATACATTTTCTTGGGTCCATTGCTGCCTTTGAAATGCTGCAGCTATACTACAGGTCCTATTATAAAAAAATGTTGTTTCTAACAGACATTTGTTCTTCACAATTGTCAAGAGTGGCTCAAGGGTGATGGTGCTGTCAGAAACAGTATAGGTAGGACACTGTTAATGGACACATATTGCAAAATGACTTGTTTTTGCAAGATCTTTAACATAGCTATCAATCCCTGTATTGAGACAATCCATTTAATACATTTAAAAAAGAAAAGCAAAGACATGGTGGGATTCCATACTATTTTAAAAATGTGTTTTCTAGAATTAAACTACTAAAAAACTTGCATGTACAAATTAGCTGGTAAAAAAATTCCTCTGAATTGTACAAGGGAGGTACAGGAAAACTTGACCAGATGTAGGTTATTCAGAGGACATGGAGTATGGAGCACGGACAGAGAACAAAGTACAGAGACAATTTCCTCCAGCACGTTGAGTAAAATGAGAAAAAGAATACCAAGAAAAAGGGCACCTGGGTGTAACAGGAGCGTTAACCACCAGTTAGTCTAAATGAAGCTCAATTGGTCCGCAATCATACGGAGGGGCAAGCGCTACCCAGGACAGGGACAGTATATGTCCAGTGAAACTAAAATGGTGGTTGAAAGACTCCTTTTCCCGGCACTTTTTAATCGGGGGTCATGCAGGTTTGGGGCTCATGCTGTGGCCCAGGACAGGTATAGTCAATGTCCAGTGAAACTAAAATGGTGGTTGAAAGACTCCTTTTTCCGACACTTTTTAATCTGGGGTCATGCAGGTTTGGGGCTCATGCTGTGGCCCAGGACAGGGATAGTATATGTCCAGTGAAACTAAAATGGTGGTTGAAAGACTCCTTTTTCCGGCACTTTTTAAATCAGGGGGTCATGCAAGTTTGGGGCTCATGCTGCGTTCCAGGACAGGCATATTCAATGTCCAGTTCAAGTAAAATGATGGTTCAAATCATACTGCCTTCTGGCACTTTTTAATTTGTGGGTCATGCAGGTTTAAGGGTCATGCTGTGGTGCAAGACAGGGATAGTGAATGATCTGTGATTTTTTTTCTGTGGCTTTTATAACCTAAGTGTGTTGCCTAAGATGTAGCAGGTATCCATTTGACTGTTTTGGATGTTAATTCCAGCTTCTCCAGCCCTGTTTGGGTGTAAGAATGAAATTGTTGTTGCTCTCCCATAGACTTTAATGGTCATCGATCATAATCTACCATCGACCATCGAATATCTTGTCGATGATGGTCGACTATCGACCATCGATCGATGTCGATGGCCAACGTAATCGCTCAACACTACCCACCAACAGGTCCTTTTTTCAGGATCTCCCACAGAATGCACTGACAATAATTATATCACTTGTGAAATACTGAGGAAATCATGAAAACTTGACCTGTTGGTGGGTCTTGAGGACTGGAGTTGAGAAACACTGCATTAGAACAGGAATGTCATCAAGGAATGTTTTCTGAAAATGTTGCATGCAATTGAAGGATTTTTTTTTTTAAATAGGAATCTTATTTCATATGGAAGAACATTAAGGTTTCTTCTTTCAAAATTCATAAAAATCATGGCATACTTTTTTAATTGCATTAAAGGTGTTTTCTCATTGTACTGTCTCACAGAGTCATGGGCAGCTTCACACTGATTCACACTGCTTGTTCAGGCTGTGGGTGGGTCTACAGCAGTAATTAGTATATCAGCTCTGCTATTTCTAGCTGGGCCTGTTACAGTGAGATAACTACAGAAAATTTAATCTAGTTAACAAAGCTACAGACCTTCAAAGAGTGAAAACAAGTGCTTTTTAAAGTTAAAAGGTCTTATCTTGTCAGAGATAAAGACTATTGTCCTCACACCATGCCCCTTGTTCTCTATCTAATCAGGAAGGGAGATCTATACGGTAATCAAGAGACACATATGGCTCCCCTTTAACCTCTTAAGCCGAACGCCTGAAAAGTAGTTAATGACCAGAACTTTTTTTAGTTTTTGCCTCCTTGCATTTCAACAGTTGTAACTTTTTTATTTTTTCAATGACACAGTTGTATGTGGCCTCATTTTATTCGAGACAAGTTGTACTTTATGAGGGAATAGTTTAAGTTCACTTATAAATAATTGCAGCATTTTTTTTATTTTTTTTAATTTTTTTATTTTTTTTTATTTCACACCATTAACATTTCACACTTAATAACTTGTTAGATTTATTATACATGTTATTATGGTCTTGTGGATACCAAATATGTGTAGGTTTTTTTGTGCGTGTAATTTATGCACAATTATTTTTCATTAAATATTTATTTTTATTTTATTATTTATTTTTTTATTCTTTCTTTTTTACACTTTTAATTTTTTTTTTTTAATACAATGAAGGGAGAACTGTTTAATTTTTTTTTTTTTTAAACTTAGTAATGTATTAGCATATTCATATATGCTAATACATTCTAATCTGTGTCAGTCTGACACAGGCAGTGATTAGGACAGCACCCAGTGCGTCCTGGTCACTGGCTTAGTACACAGAAAGCTCTGGGGCCACTCTAGGTCCCCAGGGCTGACTGTGCAGCCGTTCCCCAGGCTCTGTCGGGTCACCGGGTGTTCCTATCACCCGACAGAGCAGGGGAACCCTTTGATTGCGCTGCGGTAACGCACCGCCGCAATCAAAGGGTTAAAGCACCGGGTTACGGAGGTTTCCTCCCCTACCCGGTGCTCGCAGGGGATGCTCTGGGATCAGGGCTGTGTAGTACAGCCCCGATACCAGCGCAATTGCGGCGGCGTGCGCCGCAAACCCCGATGTCAGCAGCGAGATCTAAAGACGTCGCTGCAGACGAACGACCTGCACCAGCCGACGTCTAAAATCGGCGAGCGGTTGTTAAGGGGTTAAAGAACTATTACCTATAAGAAAACCTTAAGGTTGGCCACTTAAGATTATTTTTTTTGTTTGTAGCTGTTCTTGTTTCCATTTAGTAATCTGGACATTTTATAATAGTAAAAAGGTGTCCTGATTTTGAATAACATGTATTTGTATTTAATTCCATAAGAATCACACAGGATTTAAGAAAGTCTTTCAAAGTAGATATCCAGTGAAAAAAATAATATTTCTAAATAATATATCTACTAAAATTAGACACTTAGGTAATCTACTTTGTACAATATTCTGTGAGATTGCTATAGTTCTACATCATCTATTTGATGGAAGGAAGCTCAGCTGTGTTAAGTCTAGGAGATCAGATGACTAAATGGGTTTATCTTTTTCATAACAGCCTTTGAAGCCACACCCACTTGGTCCTGCCTACCAATATTTTTAACATGTCAGTGTAAAGAGGTGGCATGGACTGAGACAGTTTTCAGACAGGAAATGCTGCTTGATTGCAGTGAAATTAGTACATCAATATCACAGGTAAAGGAATAAAGACTCAGGCAAGCAATCTGAGATCTATGGGTGACATGTATGAATGGGGCTGCATAAGTTTTCTGGTGTACTATGAGCCAAAAAGAAGGTATGAACAGGTACACTCCAAACTTTGGCACGATAAGTACATTTGTAATGCGCCAAAGACACAGGGGTGTTCTAGGGGCATCACATCACATTCATAGAAGTAGAGACAGATAAGATTCTTTGATGCCAAACCTTGTCGCAGAACAGTTAGAACAACCAGACCAGGTTAAAGGTGGTCTGCCTGAGCCTGAGTTGTCGTTTTGGCAGTACAATGCACCTGTATGTATGACCTGCAGAAGAACAGGTTCACACATTATGGTCCATTCTACACTACCTTAAGGCTATTTAGAACTGGCCTGTCAGCGCCAGTATTCATACATGTCACACTATATATTGGTTTGCCAGACAAAACCTTTAACATACTGTATGGTGAAGGAGCCTTTTTATAGATTAATCACAGTTTCAAAAATGTATATATTGTGATGTAATATGTGTGGTGTTCACAAACTGCCTGAACTGTTTTAAGCAGATACTTTGCTTAAGTGCTTATCATCTTTGGCACTGACTCTACATATAAACTATATACAACTGTGTTTTTTGTGCCTTCTCCCAATGTAAAATTATGATTTTATTATTAAGTTTGCAAATAGACAAAGTCTACTCTTCCAATTATTTAGTTTATAAACTAAACATTTAAGATCCACAAGTGTAATTTACAAGGAATAAAGAATTATTTTATCTTCCTTACCTCATTGTTTCTACATTTAAATGTTGTCTCTTTTTTATATGAAGTGAAATGGAGTTGAAATGACACAAAAGCCGACATACTTACTGCAGTATGTGCCGTGATATACTTTTCTTTAACACTCCAGGGAGTGCTATATTGCTTGATTCTGCCAGAAAAGAAAAGCTGTTCTAATTTCCTAAACCTCGCCAAATAGGTGCATAAGCAAGCTGTTGGATCATCGATGCAATGGATTTACACAGTACACACATGCAATGTTTTTAACTGCCTTAGTTAACTTGCTGGCAAGCTTTGGTGTATATGTGTGCGGATATTAAAATGAGAACAATTAGATGTTGTATTTGTACAAAAGAAAAGTGTTCTTGTAAAATTCAAGAAAGTATTGTCTCATTTTTCAAACAGGTGTTAGTGGCACCTGGGAATTGTAAATGTATTTTTCTTAGGTTTATGAGACTTTTGGTCTAAAATAAAGATGATGTATTAAACTTGTTTAACAAGTAATACTCATTGTTTCTGTAAGACAATGGTATGCAAATCTAAAACCACAAAAAGGAAAGAATTGTATCTACTAACAATGCATATTATCTTCTTCATCATCAGAATATTTTATATGTACTCATTACAGTTATGGCTTGAGACTCAGAGTGAGCTTTATTTTGGGGAATGAATGGGAAGGAGAGTTTTCCAGGATTCTCTCATTATTGGTTAGGACTTTTCTGAAACAGTATTTCTAATGTTGGAAGTTGGATGTTGAGAAGGATATTATAATTTGATTGACAAATAGATACCTGGATGGAACAACAAACCACTGAATTAGGTGATTGCATATTTATACAGCGTAAGGGCGCGTTTACACGGCACAGGACAAATACCGGCCGATTTGCCGGCCGGTATTTGTCCCGTTTTGCGCCCGTCCCCACGGCCGCGGGGGGGATGGCTTTTCTCCGCGATGAGCGGACAACAGCCCTCCCATTGAGAAGCACATCTTCTGTTGGGAAACCGGACGGAAGATTGTGCTTCTACAATGTTTTGCCGCCGGACTGCTGCACAGGTTTTGCATAGAGCACAATTGTGCTCATTTTCGGACGGTTTTTCAGGCGGTCTGAAAAACCGCAAACCGGCTGAAAAACCGCCCGAAAACCCGTGCCGTGGGGACATGCCCTAACACAAAGGTGAGGATTTATAAATAACCTTAAAAGTGCATATGATTATATTTGGAAACCACAGAAGCATGCATAATTGTATTAGTACTGCTTGTGCAATGTTTCAGTATGATAAAAATGTCCAATATGCATTGATAAGTAGCAAACATAAGTTGAACTTTCTTTGGCGGTATACACAGTTGAGTCACATTATTATGACTACTTCCTACCTTCAATGTTGGCTCATAAAGGAAGTATAGTGTGGTGAGCTGACTTAGTGGGTATATAAGGTGTCTGATAGATCATTGGTAAAATTAATGATTATTGGCTTTCAGATAAAGAGAGACTGTATTTTGTGCAATGGTTTGGATGCTGCTGTGGTGAAAGTGTATTGTGCGTGGACAAATGATGCCATTGTGAATAAGCGACATGGAAACTGTGGAACACCCAGAGCTGTCTTACCAGTATTATGGGCACCTGGGCAGAGCACTGCAGTGGACCCTGTCCAAATACATAACATCACACTAGATCATGCCTCTGGCCACCTACAAGCACACCCATATTATCACGCCACTTATGTTTGGACACCAACAGCCTGCAGACTACAACACTGATTGGCAGGGCAGGGAACCTTTGGCTCCCTTCTCTACCATGGTTTTTAACTGTTTGCACATCCTAAAAACACACAAACAGTTAAATAAGCAAACCCAACTTAGGGATCATGGTTATGTTTCTTGTATCCCTGGGACAGGCATACATCACCTGGGGCCCCTATACTTGTGGGGCTCCCGGGCAAATGCCTAGTGTGCCCAATGGAAAAGATGGCCCTGGGAACAACACATGTCTTAGATATGAGGGGTGAATGGTTCCTAGGAAAGTGTGTGAGAGTGGAACAACAGGCTTCATGGAGCAGGTCATTGCCAAAATTAACCCAGGGTTACCGGATATGTGTCTAATATAACAGTTGAGTAAACTCTACTGTATATCAGGCTCCAAAATATACACCTCTGCTAACAAAGTTACATTGGCAGAAACGACTTGAATACATCCCTGCACATCACATACACCAATACAAGCTGATTGTCTTCCTTGATGCAGATGGGATCTTCCAGCAAGACAATGCAACATGTCACACAGCTAGAAATGGCTCCAGATACCTGTGACAACCAAGAGGACCTTATTGAGTCATTGTCCATGCTGCAAACAGTGATTACTTTGAATATCATTGGAGTCATAATAATGTAACTTGACTGTGTAACTTGAATTTGATCATATTTAAATACAGGGTATTCAATTATAAAAATATTGTTTATGAATTACACAGTGGCAGCATCTCCATTGTGCCATAAGCACCTTACTACCCTCTAGAAGCAGTGCTAGAACATGCAATTTGAAAATTAGGGACCAAAAGAAATAAATTATCTGCCCACAGATTTCTATAGGTGGTGTATAACATATACGTATGTACAACATGGATCCATAATGCAGTTATGTGTCTGGGACCTATTCCACCTATGTGGTTTATACAAGTTTTCTGATTTCTTTTTTTACTGTTTTTATGTATTTTAGTATGATTTAAGTGCCCAAAGACTTTTTGTTCCCATCAAGGTGACTGCTCTGGATGTTTTTAGAATTCCTTTGTGGTTACATAGTTTGTAAGGCCAAAAAAAGACAGACGTCCATCCAGTTCAGCCTATTGTGCTATAGTGTTGATCCAGAGTTAGACAAAAACCCCATGAGGTAGAAGCCAATAGTCCTCATTTTAGGGAAAAAATTCCTTCCTGACTCCAATCTGGCAATCAGAATAAATCCCTGGATTAACGACCCTCCTCTAGAATCCTAGTCACTATAACTTGTTATATTATTACACACTAGAAATGCATCCAGACCCTTTTTCAATTCTGTTATGAATTCACCATGACAAGTTCCTCTGGTAGAGAGTTCCACAGTCTCACAGCTGTTACAGTAAATAATCTCTTTCTATGTTTATGTAGAAACTTTCTTTCCGCTAGGATGCCCCCTTGTTCTCGATACAGTCCTAGGTATAAATAGATCTTGGGAGAGATCTTTACATTGAGCTTTAATATATTTATTATGTCCCCTCGAAACCATCTTTTCTCTAAACTAAATAACCCTAATGTCACGGCGCACGTTTCCGCTGTGAAGCAGCAAGTACCGGTAGGGGTTAATCCCTCTAGTCAGTCGACACACCCAGGGAGAAGCCAGGCTGATGATCTTAGGAGTGACAGCTCAGCTCCTAATCAAGTCAGAGGGTGTGTCGCACTGGCCAATAGGAGGGCCCGGAGGCTGCACCAATCGTCTGCTGGGGCGGGCTCTGGGTTCCTTATTTAAACTCCCTCACTTCTCAGTCTTTGCCTGAGAAAGGTTTCCCCTTGCTACTTCCTGTGTTTCCTGTTGGTATTTGCTCTCCTGATCTCTGATCTCGGCTCACTTCCTGACCTCGCCTTTGCCTCCGACTTTGTACTGCGCTCCTGACCGTGTTTGCACCCCGGCTTGCTTTTTGACTATTCTTTTGGCTTACGTTTCTTGGCATATACGTTCCTGTACTGTGACTGACCCGGACTGTTGGACTTTGAGTTTCCCTGACGGCCCTGCACTTAGCAGCGTAGGGGCTGTCGTCCAGTATGGGTCTGCCGCCTAGGGCAGCACGCCAAGTAGGCAGGGACAGTGGGCTGGGTGGCAGTCAGGGCCCACTGCACCTCCTCTGACGTGACATTTTCTCAGGCCGAAACCGTCTCTGCTCTCCACTCGCTATGAATCCCATGATAGCTCTGGTAGAGCAGATGCAGGGGCTTACCCAGCTAGTACAGGATCTGGCCCTGAGGGTACAGCAGTAGTAGATTACCCTAAGTCAGAGTGTTTCTGTATTATCTGCCCCCCCTGTGGAACCTCCTATTCAGTTGCCTGATAGATTCTCAGGCAACAGAAGGACCTTTTTAACATTTAGAGAGGGATGTCGCCTGTATTTTAGGCTCCGCCCATGTACCTCGGGCAATGAGGAGAAGAAAGTGGGAATAGTTATTTCCCTACTTCAGGGTCCCCCTCAGGAGTGGGCATTTTCGTTACCCACTGAATCGCCAGAATTTTCTTCTGTGGACAAGTTCTTTGCCTCTTTAGGCATACTTTTTTATGACCCTGATAGGGAAGCTGTAGCCGAGGCTCAGCTGACCACCTTGAGGCAGGGTAAAAGGACTGTGGAGGAGTATTGCTCTGAATTTTGCCGCTGGTGTGTTCCGTCCGGGTGGAACGATCCAGTTCTTAGATGTCAATTTAGACTAAGGTTAGCTGACCATGTGAAGGATTTATTGGTGGCTTACCCTACCCCTGGTACTTTAGAGGAGGCTATGGCATTAGCCGTTCATCTGGACAGATGTTTTAGGGAGAGATGTTGGGAAAAGGCTCCTCTTCCAGTGGTCCACACCATGGTCACCTCTACACTCGTTGTCTCCGATTTAAACCCAGAGGAGCCCATGCAAGTGGGGGCTTCTTCCCCGACTTCTGCTAGTGACCATAGGACTACCCGTCGCACACCGGGGTTGTGCTTCTACTGTGGCGAAGATGGACACGGCATTCGGGAGTGCTCCAAACGGAAGACCAGGCCAGAAAAACTCCAGCGCCTAGGTGATTTGCAGGAAGATCACCTGGGCGAGCAGGTATTTCCTCTTGTATCTAAAAAGTTTCTGCTCCCAGTTAAAATCTCACATTTGTCTCTGTCTGGTTCTGGGAATGCTTTTGTGGATTCTGGAAAAGCTTCAATTTTTGTAAACGCGTCCTTCGCCAACCGTCTGGGTCTACCTTGGTGGCCTCTCTCTGAGTCCCTGCCACACTCGACTCTACTCCGCTAACAATGGGCACAATCCAACATTGTACTCCTGAGCTCGAGATGGTGGTAGGATCCATACATACTGAGAAGTGTATTCTATTTATCATGGAGGGGCTGCCCGCTGATGTGGTTTTGGGGCTGCCCTGGCTTCAGAAACATAACCTGGTGTTTGACTGGAATTCAGGAGAATTAACCAAGTGGGGGCAACAGTGTGTTGACAGATGTCTCCCTGTCATACTGGGCAATACAGAGAATCCGGTACCTGTATTGCCCAAGGAGACTGTTGTCTCGGTTATTTCCCCGGATTTAGCCACAGAGATTAAGACCCTCCAGGATATGAGACCGGCCAATTGTCCTGTTTCGAAGGTCTTTGTCCCCACTCAGCTCCGGCTACAATTATTAAAAGAATTTCATGATTCTGTTTTATCTGGACATCCTGGGGTGTCTGGCACAAAGAGGCTGATTTCTCATATTTACTGGTGGCCGTCACTGTCTCACGATGTTGAGGCCTATGTGGCATCTTGCGAAGTCTGTGCTCGGGCAAAGGTTCACAGAACTCGTTCTCCTGGCGAACTTTGCCCTCTACCTATACCTGAACATCCGTGGAATCATATTTCCATGGATTTCATGACTGACCTTCCTACCTCAGAGAGTAAGTCAGTTATTTGGGTGGTAGTGGATCGTTTCAGTAAGATGTGCCATCTTGTTCCACTAAGGGGGTTACCGTAGTCGAAAAACTTGCTGAACTTTTCATCAAACATATTGTCAAATTGCATGGTTTACCGGAGAATATTGTTTCTGACAGAGGGGTTCAATTTGTTTCCCGTTTTTGGAGAGCCCTTTGCAAGGCTCTGGGTATCACCCTGTCCTTCTCCTCTGTCTTCCACCCAGAGACTAATGGGCAGACTGAGAGGGTAAATCAAATGGTAACACAAAAACTCCATTGTTATGTATCTGATCAGCAGGTAGGTTGGATAAAATACTTACCGTTGGTTGAATTTGCCATTAATAATCAGGATAGTAGCTCGTCTGGTACCTCACCATTTTACTGTAATTATGGTTTTCACCCAAGGCATGCATCATTTTCCAGTGCTACGTCTGATCACAGCGGGGTGGATGTTATCATTAAAGATCTGTGCACAGTCTGGGCCCAAGTTCAGAAGAACTTGGTCAACGCCCAGAGCATCCAAAAAAGAAAGAGTGACAAAAGACGCCTTTGCTCTAGTGGTTTTGCCGTGGGGGATAAAGTTTGGTTGTCCACCCGAAATCTTCACCTAAAAGTGCCTTGCGGTAAATTAGCTCCACGATTTGTGGGTCCTTATGTGGTGCAGGAAGTGGTGAACCCGGTGGCATACCGTCTTAAGTTACCTCCCTCCCTCCGGGTTCATAACGTTTTTCACCAGTCACTATTAAAGAGGTACATTCCATCTCCGACTTCACCTTCGATACCCCCTCCTCCTGGTAGTGTAGAGGGTCAATTGGAATATGAAGTCGCCCGCATCTTAGAATCCCGTAGAGTGCAGAGGTCCTGACAGAACCTTGTCCACTGGAAGGGTTATGGCCCGGAGGAGAGGTCATGGGTTCCGGACAGGTTCATCCACACTGAATCGCTGATCAGGGAATTCCACGACTCTCACCCGGACAAACCCAAAACAGGGAAGGGGTACTGTCACGGCGCACGTTTCCGCCGTGAAGCAGCAAGGCACGGTAAGGGTTAATCCCTCTAGTCAGTCGACACACCCAGGGAGAAGCCGGGCTGATGAGCTTAGGAGTGACAGCTCAGCTCCTAATCAAGTCAGAGGCAAATCAAGTCACTGGCCAATAGGAGGGCCCGGAGGCCGCACCAATCGTCTGCTGGAGCGGGCTCTGGGTTCCTCATTTAAACTCCTTCACTTCTCTCAGTCTTTGCCTGAGAAAGATTTCTGCTTGCTACTTTTTGTGTTTCCTGTTGGTATTTTCTCTCCTGATCTCTGACCTCGGCTCACTTCCTGACCTCGCCATTGCCTCCGACTTTGTACTGCGCTTCTGACCGTGTTTGGACCCCGGCTTGTTTTTTGACTATTCTTTTGGCTTACGTTTCTTGGCATATACGTTCCTGTACTGTGACTGACCTGGACTGTTGGACTTTAAGTTTTCCCTGACGGCCCTGCACTTAGCAGCGTAGTGGCTGTCGTCCAGTTTAGGTCTGCTGCCCAGGGCAGCATGCCAAGTAGGCAGGGACAGTGGGCTGGGTGGCAGTCAGGGCCCACTGAACCTCCTCTGACGTGACACCTAATCTTGCTAATCTTTCTGGGTATTGCAGTCCACAAAGTCTTTTTATTATTTTTCTTGCCCGCATTTGTACCTGTTCAAGCTCTACAATGTCTTTTCTGTGAACTGGTGTCTAAAACTGTACAAAATATTACATGTGTGGTCTAACCAGTGACTTGTTTAATGTTTTACTTACCAATCTTTTATGTGGCACTGTATCAAATGCTTTAGAAAAATCTAGATTTATGACATGCAATGCCTCACCGTGATCCAGTCTAGAACTGACCTCGTCATAAAAGCTGATGAGATTAGTTTGACAGGACCGATCCTTCATAAAGCCATGCTGGAACAGAGTTATACATTTATTTACAGTGAGATACTCTAGTATAGCATCTCTTAGAAAACCTTCAAACATTTTACCTACAACAGAGTTTTAAAATTACTAGCCTATAGTTTACAGGATCACTTTTTGACCCCTTTCTGAATATTGGCACCACATTTGATAAGCACCAATCCTTTGGGACATATCCCATTATTATACAGTCCATACATATTAAGAATAGGGGCCCATCTATCACATTACTTAACTCCATTAGGACACGGGGGTGAATACCATCAGGACCTAGTGATTTGTTTATTGAAATTTTCTTAAGGCAGAGCTGCACTTCTTCCTGGGTTAGACAAGAAAAACTTAAGGTGGAGTTTACCTCATCCCTCTGCTCATCAAGAGGAAGGTCATTTTCCTCAATAAGTACCATGGAGAAAAAATTGTCTAATAGGTTTGCTTTCTCCTCATCGCCCTACACAATACCTCCCTCACTACTTTTCAAAGGGCCCACATTTTCTTTTTTAATCTTCTTACTATTTATGTAGTTAAAAAATATTTTGGGGTTAGTGTTACTATCTTTTGCAATCGGCCTTTCTGTCTCCAGCTTGGCTGCCTTTATCATTACTTTACATATTTAATTTTTTCCTTATAGTTTTTAGTGCCTCTTCACTGCCATCCTGTTTCAGTAGCTTACACGCTTTGTTTTTGTTATATATTGCCTCCTTTACATCTCTGTTGATCCAAATTTTTCTGTTTCTAATCATTTTATTTCCATAAGGTATTGTAAGCTGACGCTTAGCTTGGAGACGCCATTTTGGACCGTCCTGGGGATGCTTAGCTCTCGGATCGCCGTTCTTGGTAGAAAGGTATTGGCACATTGACACCAGGCTTCTGTTTTAAACTGGCCTCAGCCAGTTTTATTCAGGCACAGTAGAACAAAACATAAACCATAAACAGAAAACCTCAGGCCGTTTAGCCACTAAATACACATATGCAGTCCCTCTCTAAACGTGATCGGGACCTAACGTCCAGCACCAGAAAAACACAATAGTACAGCCACCGTACTGTACAGACTTTCCTCAAGCCTGTGGGGTAAGAGCCTCTTCCTTGGCTCAGCGTTGCTCCAATCTTCAGGCAACAAAACCACACCACCTGATCACACCCTCCTGATAAGAGCCGAACCAGAAATGGCTGAGACAGCCACACTAGCAATAAATGGCTGCCAACCACTTACTGTGGTTGACGACAGATATAGATGGCTCCTATCCCACCAAGGCCAGGTAACCTTGGTGGCGTGTTGCTTGCAAATCTCCTGTGTTACTCTATCTAGTGGCAGAAACCTTTGACCACCTAAGGTCACTCTGCCACAATATGTACCTCTCACACTGGCCGCTTAAGATGTTTTTAAAGATCTCCCATTATCTGTTCTTTTATTTTTGAACAACTGGTTCCAGTCAATGCGGTTTAGAGCCTCTCTTAGCAGAAAATTAGCTTTCCTAAAATTCAGTGCTTTTGTGGCTCCTCAACAAAATGCTCTATTGAAGAATAAATGGAAAATGTATTATATTGTGGTCACGATTCCTAGGTGCCACCAACTTGAACCTTTGTTACTCTGTCATGTCTGTCAATATTAAGTCTGGTAGGGCCTTTCCTCTGGTCTGCTCCTGCACCAGTTGGGAAAGGTAATTATCCTTAGTTATTGACAAAAACCTGTTTCCTTTATGAGAGCTACAAGTTTCAGTTTCCAAATTTGTGCCTGGGTCGTTAAAGTCACCCATAATAACAACCTCACTATGATTAGCTGCCTCATCTATTTATTTGAGGAGTACATCTTCCATGGGCTCTGTTATATTTGGGGGCTTACAGCCCCTAGTAGAATTTTATTATTGTTATTACCCCCATGTATATCTACCCATAATGACTCCACATGCTCATTTCCTGTATCTATATCTTCCAGCAGTGTTGGCTTCAGGCAGGATTTTACATAGAGACATATACCTCCTTAACCATTTTCTCTTTTCTTCTCTCGTCGTCAGATAGCTTGGTATGTCACTGACAGTGTTTTCTGTCTGATAATATGCATTGCTCATAACTTGTTTGATCACCAGTGCTGGCACTCTTACTACTTTACCAGAAGCGGACACTCTTTGCCCAATTTACTATTTCTGTATGTTACCAGTGACCAAGGAACTTACTGTTTGTCACAGTGTGGTGCAGTAGCCAGTGCACCTCACAACCCTTTCCATTCATAACTTTTGAAAATCTGGTTCCTTGCACAACCAGAACAGCTAAGTATGTTTCTTTACATCTTTCCTTTCAATAATATAAATAATCTTATTAAACACTTACATATTCTGCAGCAGTTCACAACTGGCAAATAAGTAAAATATAAAGTTTAGAAAACAAGTGAACAAAAATTTTTACAAAAAAGAAAGTTTCCTGCTTAAAAATGTTCCAAACTAATTAAAATAGGGGAGTAACACAATAGGAATATAATGCTAATTTTGTTCAGGTATCAGCGCCTTTATGTTGAAAATGCAATATGAATAAAGCTACACGAACCTGCCACAAGTTGATATCTGGGTTAAAATTTACAGAGTAATGTGACAAGGGCTGCTAATTGAGGAAACAGCAGAGTTAATGTAAGTGAAGATATGAGTTCAACAGAATGGGTAGAGCACTGTGGTGAACTCTGTAACCTATGGGAGAGCTTCAAATTAAATTCGACAAAAAATTGACCAATGTAATGGGTAACAGAAAGAAGAGGCATTAATAAAACCCCTAGGCAAAAATATCAGCCTGGCTGCTATTCACTTCACCAATATCTTTAAAGTTCTGCACTCTGACTCCTGATTGTGAACATGGGCCCAATGTTAGTGGAAAGATTACTGAAGACATACATTACTTTGGAATTTGGTTGAAATTTCAAAATGCCGGTCACCTAGCACGCAGACCATGCTGATGTAAACAGTTACGAATGATCTCTTAAACATGCCTGGAGTTGTGTGGCATTCATCATCTGGTTCTGCAGGACATTATTTACAATGAATCGGTCATCAGTGTCTAATGTAGCCAAAGAATGTTCACTTCTTTGCCTTTCTGTGACTCTCCCAGACTCTCTGTATCTCTGTTACGAACTGCTGATGATACTCTGTGACACTATAAGCTCAGTGACCACTTCTGTCTGAGAGCATCCTGCTTGAAGTCTTGCAATGGCGAGGTACTGTTGCTTGGTCTCATGATATCAAAATGTGAACAGCATAATGAGGAGGACTGTTTAAATCCCAATTCAAATCGATCCCATAAATTCATTGAGTGATTCAAGGATCAAACACCTGTTGGGAATTTTGCCATTAAGCTTCTTAGAGATCAACAAGTTGTGCAAAAAGTACTGAAACATTGAACAGTTGGACATGTGCATTTCAACGTAAAGAGATGGTCTCATTTCGTTCTTTAAAAAAAAATTCAATAAATGTTATGTTTAGAGATGGGCGAATTTCCCGAAATTCGGTTCGTTCACTTCGCCGAATTTCTCGGCAAAAAATAACTTCGTTTTGAATTACTTCGGGATGAATCACGTTAAAAAAACAGCTATTTCCAGGCTGCACAGAGCCTGCAAGGTGCTGTAGAACGTTGTGCCATGCTTAAATATGCAGAGGGAGCTTGGTTTGGTCTTTATACAATGTTGTGTTTTAGTATGACACGCAGATGACTGCCGCCGCTCTTAGAATCGCTTCACTAAAAAATTCCCTGGGAATTTAAGAGGGCGAAACTGACCAAAAAACTGAAGGGGGAATGTAGCCTCATACAGTCATGGCAGCGACAGCTGGAAAAAAACAAGCTGAGGGCTCAGGTGGCAACATCAGTGACAGAGTGTGGAGGTGACGGCGGCAGCCACAGCAGCATGAGGACAGACAGTGGCATAATGATATTCTGGAGGTGGCAAAAACAGGAGTAGGCCCCAGAGTGGCACAATGACACAGTGTGTCGGTTACGGAAGCAGCACCAGCAGCAGCATGAGGTCAGACAGTGGCACCTTGACATTCTGGAGGTGGCAAAAACAGGTGTAGGCCACGGAGTGGCACAATGACACAGTTTGTTGGTCACGGCAGCAACCACAGCAGCAGCATGAGGTCAGACAGTGGCACAATGACAGAGTGTGTAGGTCACGGCAGCAGCCACAGCAGCAGCATGAGGTCAGACAGTGGCACAATGACACAGTCTGTAGGTCACGGCAGCAGCCAGAGCAGCAGCATGAGGTCAGACAGTGGCACAATGACAGAGTGTATAGGTCACGGCATCAGCCACAGCAGCAGCATGAGGTCAGACAGTGACACAATGACATTCTGGAGGTGGCAAAAACAGGAGTAGGCTACAGAGTGGGACAATGACATAGTGTGGAGGCACGGCAGCAGCCACAGCAGCAGCATGAGGTCAGACAGTGGCACATGACAGAGTGTGTAGGTCACGGCAGCAGCCACAGCAGCAGCATGTTTCCAGACCGTTGCACATGTACATTCTGGAGGTGGCAAAAACAGGAGTAGGCCACAGAGTGGGACAATAACACAGTGTGTAGATCACGGCAGCAGCCACAGCAGCAGCATGAGGTCAGACAGTGGCACAATGACATTCTGGAGGTGGCAAAAACAGGAGTAGGCCAGAGTGGGTCAATGACACAGTGTGAAGGTCACGGCAGCAGCCACAGCAGCAGCATGAGGTCAGAGAGTGGCACAATGACAGAGTGTGTAGTTCACGGCAGCAGCCACAGCAGCAGCATGAGGTCAGACAGTGGCACAATGACATTCTGGAGGTGGCAAAAACAGGAATAGGCCACAGAGTGGCACAATGACACAGTGTCTAGGTCACGGCAGCAGCCACAGCAGCAGCATGAGGTCAGACAGTGGCACAATCACATTCTGGAGGTGGCAAAAACTGGAGTAGGCCACAGAGTGGCACAATGACAGAGAGTGGAGGTGACGGCGGCAGGAGCAACAGCATGAGGTCAGAGAGTGGCACAATGACACAGAGTGGAGGTCACGGCAGCAGCCACAGCAGCAGCATGATGTCAGACAGTGGCACAATGACAGAGTGTGGAGGTGGGTGGCAATACCAGTCCCTGGTAAAGATGGTTGGTGGCAGATGGAGAAACTGTCAGCAGATATGTGGCATCAGGCGGGTGGCGGCATCAGAATAGTGGCTGAGGCAGGTAGTTTGAACCCAGACTCATTTCTCACAGTTTGGGTGAGGCGTCATGGCTGATGTAGTCTGACGCCTAAGGCATTGGTGTGTGGAAATCCTGGCCGATCCACGCCTGATTCATCTTGACAAAGGTCAGTCATTCCACATTTCCCGTGGACAAGCGGGTTCTCCTTGGGGTAACGATGGCCCCCGCCGCACTGAACACCCGCTCTGATGCCACACTACTGGCCGGGCAGGACAGCTTCTCCACTGCAAACTCGGCAAGTTGCGGCCACACATCCAGTTTGGCTGCCCAGTAGTCCAGCGGATCTTCTAACTGGGGTGGCAGAGTGCTGTCCAAGTAGGCCACCACCTGTTGGTTCAGGGTCTGCTCCAGGTCCTGCTGCTGCTGGCGACTGCCCTCCTCACTAGGCGGGTGAAGGAAGCTGCTCATCAGTGACTCCAGACTTAGGTTGCTGCTGATGGAGCTGGTACTGCTCCGACCCCCCCCCCACCTTCCCCCGGCAGCCGCGGCCGTAGTACGTGAGCACTGGAGAACCCCCCGGTCGGACCTGTCAGAGGAGGGACGATGCCGCACATAGGCAGCGGCCAACTGACTACGGGGATTTCCCTATAGTATTTGAGTTTGTCCTCCCTCTCAATAGCTGGGAAAAAGGCTCCCATTTTGGACCGGTAGCGAGAGTCCAATAGGGTGGAGAGCCAGAAGTCATCCCTCTGCCGGATGCTGACTATTCGGCTGTCACTAGCCAGGCAAATCAGCATGCTGCGGGCCATCTGCACAAGTGACTCCGAGGGGCTCCCTGCCTCCATCTCCACTGTATACTGCCACGGTGCTTGCGGGTCATCTGCCTCGTCTTCCTCATCTCCATCTACCTCCTCCAACTGCTCCTGCTCCTCCTCTCTTGTCACCTGGGTAGAAAATCCACTCATTTCACCAGACAATGCTTCTGCTCCAATGTCCTCCTCCTCCTCCATTTCAGTCCCCACCGGACTCATGTGGCCGCGAGATGTAGTCGCCACGTCTCCAGTCCCCTGCCCAGACAGATTTTTCAGCATCTGTTCCAGAACATGAAGCAGTGGAATGACGTTATTCATCCCGTAGTCCTGGCGACTGACAAATAATGAAGCCTCCTCGAATGGCCTCAACAAATGGCAGGTGTCACGCATGAGCTGCCACTGGCTGAAATCAAAGTTACACAGGGGAGTACTCCTGTCCGCCTGGATCATCAAAAAATCGTTAATAGCCTTTCTCTGTTCATACAGTTGGTCCAACATGTGCAGGCTGGAATTCCAACAGGTGGAAACATCGCATATCAGAGTGTGTTGGGGGAGGCCGTTCTGCAGCTGCAACTGGAGGAGGGTGTTCCTGGCTTTGTAAGAATGGATGAAGTGCATGCACAGTTTCCTGGCCATTTTCAGAATCTTCTGAAGATCGGTGGAAGACTTCAGGAACCTTTTCACAACCAGATTGAACACGTGCGCCATCCCTCCTCGGTGCAGCGCGGACACCATGTTCCTCCCATTGTCCGTCACCATGGTTCCGATTTGCAGTTGGCGCGGAGAAAGCCACACATCGATTTCTTGCTGCATGATGCGGAGCAGTTCCTCCCCTGTGTGACTTCGTTCGCCGAGGCAAGCCAGGTGTAGAACTGCGTGACACCGCTGTGCCCTACACATGTGGTATGATGGAGCAGTACTTGTGGAGGCTGAGATGGTGGTGGTGGTGGAGGAGGAGGAGGCGGACATCGGCGCAGGAGCTGCAGTTTGACAACGTGGAGGAGAAAGCGGCGTCTCCTGTCCAAGTTGTTGGTGTGTCGGGGCCGCAAGCACATTCACCCAGTGGGCCGTAAAGGACATGTACTGGCCCTGACCGTAGTTACAGCTCCAGACGTCCACGCTGCCGTGCACCTTGGAACAAACCGATAAGCTCAAGGACTGGCCCACCTTCTGTTCTACATATTTCTGAAGTGCTGGTACTGCCTTTTTGGAAAAGAAATTATGGCTTGGAACTCTCCATCTTGGCTCGGCACAAGCCATTAGTTCTCTGAATGGTGCAGAGTCCACCATTTGGAAAGGGAGGGACTGCAGCACCAACAACTTGGACAGGAGTACGGTCAGCTTCTGCACCTTAGGATGGTTGGACGCATACTGTTGTTTATTTGCAATCGCCTCGCTGAACGAATGCTGGCGCCATGAGTAGCGAGGAGCAGGAGCATCTGGACCGGGAGATGATGTCAAAGAGAAACAACTCCCTTCTGCAGAGGTGGTGGAGCCTTGAATGGCTGTAATGGCATGCGTGCCACTGGCGCTGCTGCTGCTGCTGCTGCTGTTGCTGCGGCGGCAGGATGGACCACCACATCTGAGCCACGTTTCTCCCAGGCCACCGGATGGTGACGCTGCATGTGTTGACGCAGGGCCGTGGTGCCAACGTTAGCTCCCTGGCCACGCTTCACTTTCTGCCTACAGATTCTACATATACCCATATTCGGCTCCTCCGGTGTCTTAGCAAAGAACTGCCACACCGCCGATTATCGGATTTTACCGCCAATGCTCCGCACTGAGTGACTACTGCCGCCGCTGCCTCGCTGAGCCCCTGTGCCGCTACTTTCTTGGACCTGCGAAGCGGGTTTTTTACCCCGTGGCCGCTTGGCTCCCGACCTCACACTGCTGCTATCCTGCTGACTCACGACCACACGACCCACTTGCTGGCTGCGCCGCTGCCTGACGCGCAAGCTGACGCCCTCTTCTCCTGACGATGATGAAGCCCTTGCCTCACCCGGCTCCCAAGTGCGGTCGGCTACATCATCATCTATTTGTGTTTCATCGTCACTGCTGTCCTCATCACCGGTCTTGGTATGCAGAGGCTGACCCCTCACAACATGACCTCCCATGCCACTCTCAACATCTATACTTTGCCGCCTACTGCAAGAAGCAGGGGATATTGGCCTCATTTCTTCGCTGCCAAGTAGCTGCTGACTGCCTTACTCAAATTGTTCATCCTCGCTATATAGTGGCGCTTAGCCCAGACCACATAGTAGATCTCTGGCTGAGGGAACCGGATGGGACAGATGCGGGTTGAGGACAGGTGAGGGCCGCTGACCCGCTCCCGGGCCATGCCAACTAAGGGTTGTGTCTGACGTTCCCACCGACTCTTGGCTGGGGTTGTCAGATGTCATCTGGGAGGAAGTGGATGACCTAGTCAACCAATCAAGAACCCTTGGGTTGCTAGTCAGCACACGGCCGCTAGATGACAGCGGCAGTTGTGGCCTCACCGAGTGACCCCTGCTGCGACGTCCCTTGCTGTGCTGCGACCTGGGCCTGGAATGTTTGTGCCTCGGCCACTCGCAGGTGAAGAGCCTGCCACCTCACCGTCAGACCTCCTGTTTGTTCTAAAATGTACAGACACGGTTTGATGAAGATATCTGTATATGATAAATACACACCCTGTATTTGACTCCAAATGAACTCAGTAACAAGCTTGGTAACCCTTGGATATAAATTGCGCTCCACAAATGGGCAGGAAAAATTGACTTGTATGTGCCATTTAAAAACTCTGTGTATTTTACTGAATATAAAAGCACAAACCGGCTTAATTAACCTTCAGATATGAATTATGCTACAGAATTTCTTCTGTGGCGGTGAAAAACAAAGTTTCTTTTACTTAGTACAACTGCAGAACAAAGCTTAATTAACCACTGGATGTAAATTGCGCAAAAGAATTGAGCAACCACAAACTACGAGCTTTGTAGCATGTTACAATGGCGTGTTTTCTACGCTACACAACAAGAGAAAAAATTGTAATTAACCTTCGCTTGTGAATTATGGTACAGGAAAATTTTAATTTTTGGCGGTGAAAAAGACGGTTTCTTGGAGTCACCACAGCAGAAAAACAACGCTTAATTAACCCCTGGATGTAAATTGCGCAAAAGAATTGAGCAGCCACAAACTACTAGCTTTGTAGCGTGTTACAATTGCATGTTTTCTACGCTACACAACAAGAGAAAAAATTGTAATTAACCTTCGCTTGTGAATTTGGCTACAGGAAAATTGTAATTTTTGGCGGTGTAAAAAACGGTTTCTTGGAGTCACAGCAGAAAAACAATTAACCCCTGGATGTAAATTGCGCAAAAGAATTGAGCAGCCAAAAATGAAGTGGTATTTGTATTGTAAAAACGCTGTTTCTTTAAATGAATACAACAGGAACTGGCTTAGATCCCCCTTGGATATTCAATGTGCTGTGAGCAGATAGCATTAAAATGTATATGCAGCAGCAGTGGACGCACACTGGACTTCAGATCCAATACCCCAAAAATCAGAAATAGAACATTAAGAGAAGCAGTCTCTGAGACAAGCTGAGACACCCCACAAAAATCGCTGTATAAAAATCAGTTCTTCAGTAAGAGCTATCACAATCAGCCGCGGCAGCACCTTCCCTGATCAGTACAGTGAGAGGAGTGTGAGCTCCCAGCTTCGCGCCCGGACTTATATAGTGCGGTGACGTCACAGAATCCCGCCGGTCTCTGATTGGCTTCATCTCTGCACATGTCATGCAGGCTATGCCCTTCTTCCTCCCAGAGTGCTTTGCCCCATGTAACGCCATGTGCTCGCAGCCATTTTATAAATAAAAAGCACACTTCGTTCACCCGAAGTACCCCAAACTTCGACTTCGTTCAGAACCGAAGTTTTCCTGAAATTCTAAACGAATTCCACTTCATTAGAATCAATTCGCCCATCTCTAGTTATGTTCATAATGAAATTTAAACCAAAATCTAAATATCCCTAACTTTTTGTGAGTAGTGTGTTTCTTACTATGGGAAAATGCCTTGCTATGACATTTTTATGTCAAGTTGTGGTAAAGGTTTAAATCGTGTTTCAATGTAGACAAATATTTATCACCTATAATAATAATAATAATAATGCACAAAATGCTGTAACAGAATAATATGGTTAGATTTTTCTTTAGGCAGAGAGGTGCTTTAAAAAAATTAATTGCCCCTGTATTAAAATGTATAGCTACTGAACAGTCCTTTCAAGCCATAGGTGGTTTGCCCATTAAGTCATGCATAGAAAATCTAGTAATGGAGAATAGCTTAACCTTTGAAACTAGCACTAGTCTTTTAGTTTTTGGTTATGTCGACAAAGTGAATAGAGGAAATAAATCCTAGACAATGTACAATATCAATCATCCTTCATTGCCATGGTCTTAGTGTAATAAGTAGGAGGAGCAGTCATGTATATCCTAGGCATTGGTCAAGCTTTGGAGAATTTTATTAATTCATTCAAAGTACATTTTTAGTTTTAACAAGATTAACAGAGCTGTATTTAAAAAATAAATTCTTACTACTACTATTAATATTCCCACATTTTATTATATTAATATTTTTATAAGCTTATTAATTAATGATTAAGTTGGAAACGAGTAAAACACATTGTTAAGAATTTGTTACATTAAAAACACATTATAAATTAGTTTTAGTCTGCACACTTTCCCTTGTATTCTTTTAAATTTTTTCCAGTGACAATGCCTTTGTGCATAATTTCAACTCAAACATATTCACATTATTAACTTTCATAAGTTTATTAGTCTCACTGCTAATGAAATCATTCATCCTTTGCAAATGCACATGGCTC
>JAODAL010049689.1:0-27987 GCA_025379985.1 Phyllomedusa bahiana | reverse complement strand
AGAACGGCAAATGTCGGTTTAAGGGGTTTAAATTTTGTTAATTTTTTGTCCCTTTTTTTTAGTTTGATATATTGGGTTGGGGGGTTTAAATTTAAATTTTTGTTTTAGGGTTTCCTATTTCCCTCCCGACCACCAAACAAGTTTAAGGTTGCTAGATACTGGCTGCTATTCTTCAGTTCTCTATACTTAACCAAAATTTTTCCCTTTGGTTTTTCAAAAAGTTGAAACAGGTCTAAAAATCCAAATTTCAATTGAAATGGAGCCCTTTCCCTGCCCAACCCGCAAGTCGACTTTACCCACCCTACGTGCACAATATTAAGACAGCTCACTCCCTCTCTGATGAGGAAATACTTGCATCGCCCCTTGTGTTCTATGTTTTCCCCCAGAGTTTTCCAAGGGGTTTTTCAACAACCCCCGCAGCATGGTGGAAAAGGGGACACAGATTCCTGGCCCTTTGTTGTATCAGCCCCCCAAATTTTAAAAACTCCCCCCCAAAAAGGGTGAAAAAGGTCAACATAGGCATAAACATCTGCAGCAAGTAAGGGCACAGAACACATGTACAGTTGGACATATTCTGACACCATCATATGTCTTCCCTAAGCATCCTACAATGTACCCTCATATCACACTATAAATTCAGCAAATGTATGATGCGCCCACATAATACATTTGCCATATCCTGAGGAAACAGGATGATCCATGCCACTTGTCATACGTGAGTTAAATTTTAAAGTTTAAAATCCTAATGCAGTCCACACCTATGGGGGAAATTATACAGTTATAGACACACCTACATGCAATTTACATTTCCCTTAAAGGCGGTTATATAACTTCATTTCTTTGCCTCAAAAAAAGGGATTTCAATATAAAAAGGGCCCTTCGGGACCATTCGCCAAAAACTTTTTTCACCCCCAAACCAGACTTTAATTACACCAATAAAAGCATGTCAAGACAATTATGTACTGTACTGTATAGAAAAGACACTATTCTAAAGAAAAACTTTGAGTTCTGGGTTTTGAAGGGGGAAATTTCCCACTTTTAAATTTCCCTTTGATAGGGTTTACTTTATCTTTTCTTCTAGATGGCAAAATTTTGTTTTTGTACTTTTATTTAGAGCTGTGAAAAAGACCATATAGTTCAATGGCTACCTGTTATATATGAATTATATTACTTTTGGCCCCTATGGTAGACCCACCCAACTCCGACATGCCTGAAAGCTTATAAATACCAAAAAAAGAAAATTTGGTCTCATTACAACTAATCTCTGGAAATGTCAATCACTCATTGGACCAGAATGGAGACTATTGGATGAGTAGAAAATACTACTGGTCATCAGGGAAAGTAACTTAAATAAGATTTTGGGGAGCAATCATTACATCCTCTGAAAAATTGTATTGAAAATTTGTCCCAAAAGTGTTTTTTTTTTAACCAGGGGTAACAGATGCTGTCCCCCAAAGGGATTTGGAATTCTCTCCTGCCATTTTTTGTCACTAAAAACTGGTAAAAAAAAGTCAATCATGTTAACCCTTATAATTTGATGCCAGCTTACCCCTGGGTTTAGTGGAAAAAGCTTGGGGGGAAAGGGAAAAAGGTTTCCACCCCAGAGGGCCCCAGTGTTTTAAGGCCTTTTGGGGAGATTGGGCCCAAAGTCTCCGGGGCCCACCATGTATCCCACTTTGATGGTGGGGGTCGAGACTGCTTGAATCTTTCTGTGTTTTTTCTTCACCTTTTAAAAACAAATTTTTGTGAAAAAATTTTGTGAAACAATTTGTGTCCCAAACACAAATGTTTTCACTTTGCCCCACCCTCAATAATGGCTCCCCTTTGAAAAGGTAGCCTGGGGGTTTCAGGAGTCTGTGCCAGTTTTTCCCGGGGGAAGGGAAGTCCCCCCTCCCCAAATCTATACGTTGTCCCCCCCTTTTCCCCTTTCCAATTGCTTGTTTCCTGGCGCCTTCTGTTTTTCTAAAACAAAACCGTGAAACCCAAAATAGTTAGCCCATAACCTTTTTTTTCACGGGGCATCTCGCAACCCCCTCCCCTCTCCTCTTTCTCCCTCTCCAACTGCCACTGTTCTGACCCCCCTCTGTATTCCAGGTTTTTTCTGTTCCTATTCCCCTCCTAGTGTTTTGGCAAAAATTTTCGAAGACAGGTGAATTGCCAGCTCCATCCTTACAATGGGAACACCCCTTTAAAAATGCATGAAAAAAGAAAGCTAAAAAATTTTGCACATTTTTCCCTTTAAAAAACCGCAAAATATTTTTAGGCTTTTTTTTTTTCCCACCAATGAACCCAGCCTTAGCTCCCCTTTTTGGCACCCCCCCATAAAATTCTACAGGATAGCGGGAAAGGGTTTTGGAAACCACCCTTGAAAAACCCACGGGTTTTAGCCCCTTTTGGGGAATAAACTTGATAAACCCCAATTTTTAAATACCCCTTCTTTAGCGGGTGCCCCTTCTTTTAATTTTTGGCCCTTTATACATCTGGGGGAAAAACCTTCCCTTTTCCCCAGGGATTTTCTGTGAACTCCCAAGTAATTTCATCATAAAGGAGTTTAGCTGGCCCCTCAGGGCTCTCAGATGTCATTGCCACAGCTACATCTTGCTACTTCACATGTTTCATATGTTTGCATCTAAAAGCAAATTTAATACTTAGTTTATTTGGTTACATTATCATTAATGCTAGGAGGGAAAAAAGGAATCATAATCTAGTCCAAATTAATAAATGAATCTTGCCTTACCTTTTTATAAATCCAGACATGTCAAGGACACACCCAGAAGCAAGGGCTTTAAAGTAATTTTCGAGTAACAGAAATTTCCAAGACTGTAGCTTGCTTCCCTATTGTAGACTATTGACACATATTATCTTGTCTTAAAATTCACATAGGGTGTCATCACCCAACTTTTAAACCCCGTTTTAGGGCCCATACAGCTAAATCAAATGGGACCCCCCCCCATTACTAGTTTCTAATTTTTTAACATATCAGTGGGGGCCCTTTTTTATTGGGCCCCTGACAGAATACTGCCCGTACTGAAAAAAATTTTTGGCACCCCCGTAAATTCAGAAGCAGAAATTTTTAAAATATTAGTAAGAAGTAACTATCATTATGTAAAAAAATAATAGACAAATCCTTTAAAAAAAAAATTAAAGGGATTGAAAAAAAAATCAAATTTTCTCTTTTTCCCATTGTAGGAATTTTTTTAGTGGGGAAAAGGATTTTATAAGGAAGGGAAAAAAAATTAATTTGGCCCCTTTCATATCTTAATTACATATCAGTCCCTGTTTTTTTGGATGTGTTTGTGCTTACAATCACATCCATGTAATAACTATTTTGTGTTGGTTGCGATCAACATATAATTATTTTGTCCTTGACTCATCAGAACATTTTGCTGTAACTCCATTCGAGTCACTACAAAGGACCACTCTACATCAATTAGTCTGTCAAAATACATACGTGTGCCATAAAACTTCAAGTTAGACTCACTACAATATGAAATAGACTTTATTTAATCAATTGCTAATAAAATACATAAAATATGTAAAACAGGAGTGTTAAACGCTAACAGGAAAGTCTACAATTACATGTAAAGTGACTATTAGTTCATCTAAGGTTATTACATAGCTAGTAAGTCAAGTAAACGGCATATTCAGTAAAGCGATAAAAGTAAATCATAAGGGAAATAAGAGTAACAATACATAAAGAGCAACAATAAATCTACACAAAAATTGAATGTTCTACAAAGTTACTCAACCTTTTATATTGATGATATCTTTATAAGGTTCAAAGATGGACCTTTATAAATCTACATAGAATTAAACCCTAAGCATGGGAAAACAAGGCCAAAGCATTAAAGGTTCGGGAAAAAACCAAAACCAACCCTTGGGATCCCCCAATACCAATATTTGTTTTTGCATAATTTTTAGGGGAAAGTAAATTAAATAGGTTGAAAAAAGGGAAATATCCCTCCCGAAAAGGCCATTCTCCTACAGTGTTGATTCAGATCAAAAAACCCTTCTTTTAGTATCCCCGTCCAAATATTTTTTTGTTATAATTTTTAAAATTTAGACATGCCTCCAGAACCTTCTTGGGCCCGTTATTTAGTCACCATGAAAAAGTTTTTCCCTTTCAGAGAGTTTTCCCCAGTCTTTTGCTCTTACAGTAAAGAATCCCCTTTTTTTTTGTTAGGGAGACATCTTTTTTTCCCCTAGGCATACAGAAAAAATGGGCCCCTTTTTTTTAGGGTGTACCCTAGGTGTAAATAGACTATGGGATAAATCTCTTTATTTTTAATCCTGACAAATTTATACATATTTATTACATCACCCTGAAACTGTTTATTTCCTATAATTTTAATAATCCTTCTCGGAGTTCTCAAATTCCTTTTAGTATTTTTGTTCCCTGCCTTTGGATCTGTTGGTTATATTGAGTCAGTAATTTATCCACCTTCCATTTGTTGTCATCTGGGCCTTTCTAATAATAAAAAAAGAAATAATCCGATAATTTATGACAGTCACCCACCTACAATTGTTAAACTTTTATTTTTATATTAAAAATTAAAGGGGCCAAATCATGCTTTTGGGCAGTTTTACTGTAGTTTTGGGGGAACACCAGGAAAAACCCAAAAAATTTTAGATCACAATTATTAGTGAGTGCGAAAGGCCGGAAAAAATTTAATTTAAGGTAAATATTGGGGAAAAGGGGAATTTCTTTAAAGAAAATGCAAGGGTTTTAAGTATGTCTCGGTGGGGGGGCCAACAGTACACCCCCCTTTTTTCCATTTTAACCAAAACCAAACAAACCAAAGTGCAAAAAATTTTCCCAAAAGGGCTCAGGGAGAAAAAGGGGCTCTTAAATGGGCTCAGGTTTTCTAACTTGTCCCTTTTTTTATAAAAGCTTTCTACGCAGCCCTTTATGGGTTCCTTTTAAAAAGGGATGGCTATAGGCAAAGGTTTGGGGAAGGTTTTCCCCCCCGGTCCAGGTCCGGGTTTTTTTGCCGGCCCCCTTAGAGGGGCCCTTTAAAAAGCCCCCCGGCCTAGCTGGGAGACCCCCATTGAGGAGAAAATTAAAAACCTGGAAAGGGGTTTGGTTTGGGTTTTCCCCCAGGGTGGGGCCCCGCAAAATTGGAAATTTTTCCAAAAGGGGCCCCTTTTCCCGGACGCTGTCCTGGGTACTCTGAAAAAGGGGCTCACCCCCCCACCACACGCCCCGAAAGGCCCACCCCTTTCCCTCTTTTTGGCTGAAAACTAAAACCACCTGCTTTGGGGCTATGGTAAGGACTGTAACAGGGTGCTGGATAACTCCCCTGGGGAAATATTTTGTTCCTGTTTGCTATTTTGTTGGGTGTTTTTTGCCGTGTTTAAAAAAATTTCCCTATTGTTTTTGGGATCCCAAAAAACCCGATTTTTAGACTGCCATTTTTTAAGGTTAATTTCCCCAATGGCAGGTCTATAGCCCAGTACATAAAAAAATTTTTTGTCAATTAAAAAATTTTTTTTTTATATTTCCCAAAAATTTTATCGCAATTTTCCAACTTTAAAAAAATCCCCCTTTACTACAGCCGTACTTCCAAATAAACATACAAATCGTTGGGCGGGGTTTTTTGGGTTTTCCAGAATGTAAAAATTTGGCAAAGCTAGGTAAGCTCTTTGGTGGCAGAGATGGGGACCCAAGCTTCATTGCATTTTATGCTTTGGCCTCTCCCCCCAATCTCAGTGTTTTATTGATCAGTTATTTTTTAAATAATAAAATATAAAAAAACTAGGGCCCAATGTCAAGTTTATGAAAATAGTTACTTAACAGACAAAGAAAACACATTCCTTTAACAAAGGAAAAACACAACGGGAGTACAAAGGAATCTTAATAAATTTAAAATCAGAAAAAGGGGCCAGTTTAAAGGTTTAACAGGGAATAAATAAAAATTTTTAAAGCCCCCGGGGGAAGGAAAAATTTTTCAAAAGTGTTTTTGGAACAAAACCCAAGAGTTCAAAAAGGGCAAAGTTATAGTGATTTAAGTAGGGGTTTAGCGTTTTGCTTTGGCTACGAGATCCGAGGGGATAGCATAGTCGGCCGCTTCAAAAGGGTTTTTCAATGGGGAAAAGCACGATAATAAAGCGATTCCCTTTTAAATTTCTTGGGAGGGGCAACAACCCCCTTCCCAATTATTAAAACCCAAACAAGGCTGGAGAAGCTAAAAATTAACATCCACAAACAGTAAAATTTTGGGGATCCCGTGCTCATCTTAGGCAACCCCTTAGGTTATAAAAGTCACAAAAAAAAAGCCCACAGACCATTCCCTTTCCCTGTTTTTGTACCACACCCTAACCCTTAAACCTGCATCCCACAAATTAAAAAGTTCCAAAAGGCAGTAGGGTTTTAACCATCTGTTACTTAAACCCGGGAAAATTAAAATATCCCTTTTCCCTGGAACGCAGCATGGGCCCCAAACCTGCATTAACCCCCATTTTTAAAAAGTGCCGAAAAAAAGGAGTCTTTAAACCACAATTTTTTTTTAACTGTAATTTGACTATACCTGTCCTGGACCGCGAAATTTTCCCAAATTAAACCTTTCGACCCCCAGTTTAAAAAAGGTCCCGGGGAAAAGGGGAGTCGGGTTATTTTCTGATTGTTATGTTTTGGTTTAAATACAGGGAAATTTTTTTTGCACCTTTCAATTCCCTGTGGTGACTATAAAAATTGCTTTTTTAAGATTTAGTGGATGTTGGGGTAAAAGGAACAAAGAGGGTTGGCAAAAGTCAAAAAAACGATCTGTTATTTTTTCCGATAAATACAGGGAAATTTTTTGGGGCACCTTTAAATTTCCCCTGGGGGGAAAAATAAAAATTTGCTTTTTAAGTTTTAAAACGTAGAGGGCCGCGTAAATTTGAACAATGCTGGGTGGGGAAAAAGTCAAAAAACACAAACTGTTATGTTTTGGTATAATAAAGGGTTATTTTTGCACCTTTAAATTTTCACCTGGGTAATTTTAAAAAATTTTTGCTTTTTTAAGATTTACGTGGATGCTGGGGTCAATAAAAAATGCGGGTGTGAAAAAGTAAAAAAAACACGAAAACTTTTATGTTTTCGTATAAAACCCCAAAAATTTTTTAAACCCTTTTCAATTCCCCTGGGTGAATATAAAATTGCGTTTTAAGTTTTAACGTAGATGCTGCGTCAATGAACAATGCGGGGTGCGCAAAAGTCAAAAAAACACGAAACTGTTATTTTTTTGGATAGAAAAACGGTTTTTTTGACCTTTCAATTCACCGGGTGGGGGAATATAGAATTGCTTTTTAAGTTTTTACTAGATCCCTGCGCCCAAATGAAAAATTTGCTGGGTGGAAAAAAGTAAAAAAACACGTAACTTTTTTGGTTTTGGTTATAATAAACGTATTTTTTGCACCTTTCAATTCACCTGTGGTGAATATAGAATTGCTGTTTTAAGATTTACGTGGATGCTGCGTCAATGAACAATGCTGGGTGCGCAAAAGTAAAAAAACACGTAACTGTGATGTTTTCGTACGATATACGGTAGTTTTGGCAACAAACAACCTGTGCTGACTACAAGATTGCTGTATTGTGATTTAACTGCAAGGTGGAGATATCAACACAGGTGTACTGGGTAAAATTGAAAATGAACACCTATCTGAAATGTATACTGATAATAAAAGTGGAGTTTTGCAGCTAACAAAGAGAACTGCAGTTACTAGAAATGATGTTTATCCAATATAAGTTCAGGCTGCCCAATATCCAGGAAATATTTCAATAGCAAACTGTTAATAATAAAGATATTCCACTACAATGTCTACACTAAGTCTTGGTGAACTTTATCCAGTGTTTCTTTAATAGATAGAGCTTGTCTGTTTTTCGCCCCGCCCCCCCCCCCCCGCTCCCACCGCCGTGAATTTCATGCGGTAGATGCTGCTTTAAAATTCTCTAGCTAACTACATAAAATGTTCAAATCTCTATCTAACTAAATTGGAAGGATCACAGCTAATAGTAGAGGTTTCTCTGTGCAGAAATAGACTAATTTCGCTGAGCTGTTTGGCCACAGGCAGAGCGCAGGTCCTATCCCTATGAGACGCTGAGAGACACTGAGGCTGAAACAGGAAACGCTGTTCTATGTAAAACGAGGTCATGTGATTTTTCCAGCCAATCGCAACCATACACATCCCAGTCATGATGTCGCACACACATCTCACCCTGCTCTATTCTGTAATCTGATTTGCTGGCCGCCAAAATTACAGGAAGCGCCGAAAAAGGCGCGATCTTAATAGATGATGCTCAGATTTTAACCTTAATTATCGCATGATCTGGAAATTTCGATCACCATAAAAACCTTGCCGATTTCAACTTTGTCGATAAAAATCGCTCAACACTAGTGACTAGGATTCTGGAGAAGGGGCGCTGATCCAGGGATTTATTCTGATTGCCAGATTGGATCCAGGAAGGAAGGATTTTTTTCCTTAAAATTAGGACAATTGGCTTCTACCCCATGCGGGCTTTTGCCTTCTTCTGGATCAACACTATAAGACAATAGGCTGAACTGGATGGACATATGTCTGTCTTTTTTGTCTTACAAATTATATAACTATTTAAACTATCAATAGTTTTTATCTGTACAAACGACACAAATCAGATTATACTTGAAAACTTGGACCCAAGCAGCTCAGCTATTCCTCTAGGTAGTTTAGCATGTTTCTAGAAGAAAGAGTTATACTTTAAAGAATATTTTGGTTTCAATCAGAAGTAAAACAGATCCCCTTGACATATTTCACAGGACTGGAATAAAAGGCTATTTATAGTCTAAAGGCCATTTACCGGCCACAGGGCAGTCAGCCTTCTCCCTTTTGGTCAAAGTTCCTTATAGGCTGAATCTCTTCCTCTTGCAAGAACAAGACATCACACAACCATATCAGTCCCTAAAGGTTGGCTTTCCACAAGACTGAAGTTATTACATAGCTCATGCCATATTGCAATGGCTCCTCATAGGACTTAATTTGCAACAAACACAATAGACCTCTCAAAGTGACTGAACTCAGGGCAGAAGGTACTCAAAGACTTCCTTACTACTACAACAATCTTTCCCAAGTTTATCTCTCACAAGACTAATGGTCCTCTAAGCCAACTACTGCATACAGGCAATACTTTTTTCTGTCATCTTACAATCTGTTCTACCATGGCATTTTTCGAGTCTAGCTGTGCAGTAACACAACGGCTCTTTCTTTCCTCAGTTTCCAGAGCCAACAAGCCATTGCAGCCTCCATCATACCATTACTCTTATTCATTTTCATAAACGCAAGGGTATAAACTATATATTGCACAACTGTTTTTATGTAAATCCTGGTTACATGATAGGACATGGTGAGAGTATCTGCTAGAATCTCATTTATCATTCTCTTTGGTTTTTATGGTTGGGTTACTTTTCCAAATGCCTTGAGGTAAGTAACGAAGAACAAAAATTGGCAATGATACTTGAAGTAACCATCATTATTTGCAGCTGAAATATTCCTGAACAAGTCTATGTGAGATCAAACTTGTAGAACAGCTGTTGTGCTTACATGCCTGTTTTAGAAAATACATGTATTCCCATAAAGCATCAATTCTTGAGCATCTCTTAGAACTGTGCATTGTACAAGTCATCTGTTATGCCCCCCAGAAATGTATAAATAAACTGACAATTGGGTGTGTCCACCTCCTGTTTACATTGTTATTGCTCCTCTTTCAATTTATTTTTGAAAAAAGCCTCTTCGTTGAATCAAAAATATTGAAAACTGGGTGTTACCAATTGTCAGGCGTGTCACTTGTCAGGTATACAATCTGGCACTGTTTAGTCAATGTTGACAGTGCCAACATTAGGATTAAGAAGGGATTAATAAATCGGATGTAACCCAAAGTACTACCCATAAATACTACAAGCCATCCTGCAAAAACACAAGCCCTTATAAAGCTTTGGCAGTGAAGAATAAAATATCTTAGAGGTCTTGCAAAGCAAAGACACAAAAATAAATATCTTCATATAAAAAAGTGTTTTTATTGTGAAAAAGTAGTACAGCATGAAGGAATTATATATAAAAATAAGTTTGGTATTAAAATAAGTAAAAATAATGACAGAATGGCTTTTTTATTCTTACCTTGAAATTGAAGAACAGTTATTTAAAAAAAAAACACATTGGGCAACATAACATGTATGATTTTTGGCGCCCAGGTGTCTACTGCGGGTCATAAATCAGGTGCATTCTAGCGTAAAACCAACAATTCAGGCTCATTTAAACCACTTTTAAAGTGCTCTACCTGTTCCAGCAGTAATGCGTCTGAATTTGCCATAATAAAGCTATAAATGTTTGGCTTCGTACGGATGTAGTGCGACACGCCTCCAGCATGCTCCCTGATCTCAGGCACATTAAAAATATAGCGAACACATGTCATCCAAATTGTACCCAAAGAGTGCCATTAATAAATAAAATTTATTCCACAGAACTAAGCCACTATATGCCTACTTCATTAGAAAATATAAAAAGTTACATCTTTCGGGATGTGAAGATGACAAAAACTCAAAAAATTCCATGAGACTATAACTTGGCTTGGTCCTTAACCCCCTACAACATCTTGACGTACTGGTACATCCTGATGGCGGCAAGGTGCTTTGTAGGTGGCCAGTGCTGGCTGCGAATTGCAGCTGACACATACCATTAACAGCGCGGAATGGAGCCGCTCCATTCCTTGCTGTTTAACCTCTTAGATGCCTAGCCGAAAATGAATGAGAAATGATGCTGAGCACCATTCCTTACTTTGATCAGGACCTCCACGATCATATCGTATGGTCCCAACCAGTTAATATGGCAGCTGGAAGCCTGGTGTTTTCTGTTTTACTACTTTCTGCCTTAGGCAGGAAGTAGTAAAACTGTCATATTTCTACACCCTATTGCATTGTGTCACAATGCAAAAGGCTGTATAAATGATCACGCCCCTAGTGGTGAAGTACCCTAGGGGGACTCAAAGTTAAAGTTAAAAAAAAGTTTTAAAGTATAAAAAATATTAAAAGTTCTAGTCATCCACCTTTTGCAATTTTACAAATAAAAGAAATAAAATAAAAATAAAATTACACATATTTGGTATTGCCACATCCCTAAAAGGCCGATCTATTAAAATATTTATAATGTGCGCTGAACACCATATGCAAAAAAAAATTCCAAACACCAAAATTGTGTTCTTTTTAGTCATTTCATGTCCCATAAAAATTGGAATAAAAGTGATTTAAAAAAGCTGCATGTATTCCAAACCGGTACCAATAAAAAATGCATTTCAGCCCTCAAAAAATGTACCCTGACTCAAGTTAGTACAAAAAAGTTATTGGTCACGGAAAATGGCACTGTGGCAAAAATGAAAAAAAAAAGAAAATGTTTGGATTTTTTTTTTACGGTACCAAGACATAATGAAAACTCTACATGTTTGATACTGCCGGATTTGTATAAATCTGTAGAATACAGGGAATACATCATTTATATTGAATTTAATTTTAAAGCTGGCTGTGAAACGTAGGCCCTGTGAAACTGCATGGTGAGAAAACCACTTTAAAGTGGTTGTCTCACTATTCTGTTTAACAGAGCCACAGCTCACACTTCCTGGTCAGACTGTGGGAGGATCTACAGCAGTGACTGGCATATCAGCTTTGCTATTCTTATTTGATCCTGTTACAGTGACATGAGTGCAGGAGGTTTGTAAACTGTAGTGCACAAGTAGCTCTAAAGAGTTTGTCAGAAGCACAGATAAAAAAGAGATAATACACAGCAGGGAGTGACTTCATCATGGCTGACAGGGGTTGCTGGAGCAATGAGAGAAGAGAGAGGTGGTGAGTAACCTAGAAAAACTTGTGTACACAAGCAGGAGATAACATTTCCTCTATCTCCTAAACAAAGCAAAATCAAATGAGAAAAGTATTTGGTAATAGTCTTTACTTACCTTTGCCTATATGTTTAAAGCTAATCATTGTTGTGAGAAAACCCCTTTAAGGGGTTTACTGTTTTTCCCCAGTGCTAACAGAAAAAAAAAAGATAACCTAACTGGGTCCCATGAAATTGAACCTGTCAGGAACTAATTGTTTACATGGATTGTTTCTAGATCTTATGTGGAAAAAGTGAAGTGAATATATTAACCCTTCCCCAACATATGACGTACATGTATGTGGACATGCCTGACAGGGATCATAGAGCTGGGTCAAAAGCAGGTGACAGCTGCCATCAATGGCTGGGATTGGCAATAACACTGATCCTGGACATGTAACCACTTAGATGCCATAGTCAGTATTACTGTGGCATCTAAGTTATTAAACTGGGAGAACCATCTTTACCACCCAAACGGTCCTGCTGTGGTGCAGTTGATAGGAGTCAAGTGGTTAGTATGGCAGCCAGGGACCTAGTGAAGGCGCCTGAGTTGGCCATGTCACTTCTCCTGATGTAAATGTATACTTCATTGCAAAACATTAGTATTGTAGTGTAGTGTACAAGGGATCACTCTTCATAGGTGTCACACACTCAGGGGGGTCAAAACAATGAAGTAAAACAAAAAACACTTTTTCTGTTTATAATATAAAAAATAATCAGAAAATACCAAATATCACACAATATGTATAAGAATGCAATAAAAGTAAAAAATATCCAAGCCAGAATCCTGGGGTGTGGATCACATTGCATCTCCAAAAAAAAGATAAAAAATTTGTATGTACCCTAAAGTGGTATAAATCAAAATTGCACCTCACCCCACAGAAGAAAACTTCCTTGCAGAGCTCCATTGGCCATTCTTTGTCATTTTAATTTTTTTAAGAAAAAAATATGGCAGTTTGGTATCACTGGAATGGTGCTGACCTACAAAACAAAATTAAATGGCATTGAAACTAAATGGTGAACTCTGGAAAAAAAATAAAAGAAATAATAGCGCAGTTGCTCAAGGGCACAAAGCAAAGCCTTCATATTGCTATATCAATCTAAAAAAAAGCAATGACTTATGAAAGGCGGGGAATGAAAAATGAAAACACCATTGCCAAAAATGGCGGCGTTGGAATGGGTTAAAGGACTATTATTGGCCAAACTGAATCACTAGGTTACATCTATGCCAGGGTCTTCACGGCAGTGTACAACACAAAAATTCTCTAATTGGTATCCCTTTAAGCATTTCAATAATCATACTGCAAGTATATGTTTTGACACAAGTGTTCCTTTTACTGTTAGTACACTATCACACAGTTTATATATGCATGTGGTCTATTGGATGTTATGTAAAACTTTGGCTTCTTTTTAGCTCTACAGCTGGAAAAAAAAAATCTCCAGCAAAACACGAATGCATCTCTTCACCGAACCAGTGAATTTATGCGCAAAGATCTCATTGTGAGGAGAGGTCAACCATTCACCATTGAGCTCACATTCAACAGGGCTGTACAGACTTCAGATAATCTCAAATTAAATCTCAGTACAGGTAAAAATGTCATTTTGATACTGATTATTAAACATTTTTATAGTTGAGTAAAACCATGTCTCTTTATATCATATATTTTTAAATATAGAAAATTTAATACAAACATTATTTTAACAATCAAATTATGGTTATTTTAGTTAGCAATTGTCTTCATGTAACCTGGGTTTACACACAGCTAATAGCTTGGGTATATACAAGGAAGGTAACAGCTTTGGTACACACATGGAAGGTAATAGCTTGGGTACACACATGGAAGGTATCTGCTTCAGTCCACATGTAGAAGATAAAAACTAGAGTCTAGACATGGAAGGTAATAGCTTGGGTCCAAACAGAAGGTTATAGCTTGGGTCCACAAATGGATGGTAATGAATTTAATACACACATGGAGGATAATGGTTTGGGCCCACACATGGAAGGTAATGGTTTAAGTACACACATAGAAGGTAATTTTTAATATTTGGCGTCTAAAAATAGGCGGCAATGCCAAAAAAAAACCTAATGACTTGGGACCACCCACAGAAGGTATTGATATGGATCTACACATTGGCGGTAATGGTTTGAGTCTAAACAGGAAAGGTTAGTTAAACCAGGTATAAAGTTTAGTTTATTCACTATACTATGCATTTTTCTCCAAACCTTTTTTTAGGACCTATAAATATAGATTTGCCTATTGAAATTCCAACTCCTGGCAACAGAGTATCCTGGAGTGTGAGCAGCACCCAGAAAAGTAACACCTTGACAGTCATCATTAACTCCCCAGTCAATGCAGTCATTGGATGTTATACTATGACACTGAGTTTCTCCAGTGGATGGAGTAGCATTTCAAAAAGTCTGGGAAACGTATATATGCTTTTCAACCCTTGGACTAAAGGTACAGTGTTTCATCTGTAATGCAATTAATTAATTGATGTAGTGAGATAAACATGGTGGGAAATATGGTATATGAAGTATTTCTCTCCATAATTAATTCAACTAAGCTTACGGTAAAATAGCTAGGACTAGTGTCTCTCCCTACTCAAGAATGTTACCCTTTTGACTTCTACCTGTAATAGACAGCTGAGTATAATAGGGTTGCAATCAGAGAAGCTCCTAGTCCCTAATGTAAAACCAATTACAGTGCCCACACCTACCATGTGCTACCTCTGCACCACCTGTAGTGGTTGCAACTATAGATCTTCACTGCAAGGCCTCTATGGATTGATTTGCACAACATTAGCATGATTCTTAAATACTTCTGTAAAAATGAAAATAGCTTTTTTTTCTGCTGGAGATCAGATCACTCAACTCCTTTCTCCAAATGTTCTGTTGTAAGAGGCCATAACACTACATGTAAGAAAGCCAACAGCATAATTGAGCCTAAGGTTAGAAAGCAACTCCACCCCATGCATTAAAAATATCCAAATGAGTGCTGTGGAGAGATAAGCTGTGTAACAGGCGCACCTCGTGTAGTACAAGCAGAGCAATAACTTGAGAAAAACAAATTTTTTTTGTAAGTTACAATGCAACTTTATTTATAAATGGTAGAGCCTCGTTTTCAAAATATCTAAAACCTATGTCAT
Source organism: Phyllomedusa bahiana (assembly GCA_025379985.1). Classification (NCBI taxonomy): domain Eukaryota; kingdom Metazoa; phylum Chordata; class Amphibia; order Anura; family Hylidae; genus Phyllomedusa; species Phyllomedusa bahiana. The sequence continues at coordinate 12,963 of JAODAL010049689.1, read as the reverse complement.
CAACCTTGTTATATATATAGTCCCATTTTCTGTATTGTACACATGCCTGATGAGGCCCGCCAGTGTGCGGGTGAAACGCGTTGCATTTTTAATTGCTTTTATGCTAAATATATTTGACACATAATCTGGAAAAATCAATTCCTAAGTGTCAATTTATCTCATGTTTATAATTATAGTTTTATAATTATCACCATTCTCTATATTTTGGTCTATACGCTAATAGTTCCATTTTGTCCTTTAATATCCATTTTACTGGATTATATCGCCATGCATTAAAAATAGTCAGATAAGTCAGTTAAGGCAATGCAGCTAGTTTAGCCCTGTCACTTGAAATATATGCCGGGAGCTATGAACGAGTGCCAGCTTCTCACCAAGCTGCATAAAGGGCAGGGTAATGAGAACATAATATGTACTGCCAATAGGCAGCACTGTACATGTTAATTTTTTAGGTGGAGATCCAAGCAGCAACTTTTATAGATACTGTAGTTGTTCTTTTTTTCTACCAAGAAAAACTGCTTAAGAGGGTTTATTTTTACCATTCTATCAACAGATTTGTAAGTTGCCATATATAGTCAGCTGACCCTCTGGCTGGTACAAGTGCTGCCAGTACTGGCTTGATGGCACCTCAATCCTGCAACTGCATTCATCAACTCAGCGAGGATCATAATTAATGTGTAAGATAGGAACTGGCATTGGGCATGGAGCCTTGGTTGTAAGGGGTCCTGAAAGTCCTGTCAAAGAGACATCTGCATCAAAGTTTCCACATCTACTAATATAAATACTCCTATTCAAGTCACTGATGTTGTTGGTGGGTTAACTCTACAAATTGGGACAGATTTATCATTGATGCCCTTCATAAAGCTAGATTCCATATAAAAAATGCTACTCTTAGCAAAGCTAGCTTAAACTACAGTAGTCTGGCTGAAGTTGAGCAAAATATATTAAAGGGGCACATTTAGCGCATCCTTGGTGCGTGCTAGACTCTATATTATTGTTTGTACCACCTCTTGAGCGGTATCCTTCAGATTAGTTTCATGTGCCTAAAAACTAGTGCTTTCCAGTAGTAAAGCTGGTGCCTTTTCCAAGTCAGCGAAGCAACATCCTCTTATCTAGACCTATTTGAAAGGTCTACCATGACGCAGTATTGTCTTAAAAACACACAGAATGTGGTGTGCAGCATATGACCCAGATTTTTGGCACATTCAGACCCAGACGTTTGACATACACTGACCTATGACAAGAAGGAACAACATAGCCATAGTGCAATAAAAGTGATGTCATAGGAGCATAAGGCCATATGCATGAAAACTGACCAGCAGTAAGACTGTCCTTGTTGCCCATAGCAACTAATCAGAGCTCAGCTTTCACTTTTCTAGAGTAATAGATGAAATGAAAGCTGAGCTCTGATTAGTTGCTTTGGACAATAAAGGCAATCTTACTGCTAGACAGTTTTCACACATGAGGCCCATAGACTTCAGGTACTCCAACAAAGTGGCTTTTTTCAGATTTTTCATAGAAGGTTTCTCATACACTTGGTTTATCTTTATTATGTATCACTATGAAGTTTTTCACTTACATATTAAACTATCAAACAGGTGATGCAGTGTACATGGAAAATGAAAATGAGAGGAAGGAATATGTTCTAAATGAAAATGGGGTCATTTTCTACGGAAGTTCAAGCACTCCAAGGCCAAGGCCATGGGACTATGGACAGGTAAAGCCATCTTCTAACACAAATCATACATACAAGGGATGGCAAATACTTTTTTTACCAAGAAAGTCATACCTACAGTATCTTGAAGGGGGTTCGTGATTGCCTTGTATGATATTGCATATGGTCTTTAATTGGGTATTCCCATTTTATTGATCAGCGTTTAACATGTAGGCAGAGGTAAATCAAGATTATTAACAAATACTTTGCTGTTCTGATTGTGCTTCCCTTTAGAGCTAGAGCAGTTCTTATCTCCTGCTTGTGTACACAAGCTTCCCTAGGTTACCAACCACCTCTCTCTGCTCTTATTGCTCTAGCAGACATAGCCAGAATGGTGATGAAACTCCCTGCTGTTGAAATTGTTTCTTACTGACAAACTTTAACCTTTTATAGTTATTTAGCGTTGTGTCTGCTTAAACACCTCAATCACCAATGTCCCTCAGACTCAGCTAGGAATAGCAGGACTGATATGCCAATCACTGTTGTAGATCCGCCAACAGCCTGAGCAGGAAGTGTGAGCCTGAAGCTCGCTGTGAAGAGCAGGCTCTGTGAAACAGAATGGAGAGAACACTCCGTCAATGCAAAATACGGATATGGAAGATAAATGATAATGTTTAAACAGTTTGTAGATCCATCTAATTGAATTATAGTCAGGCAAAGCCAGGAACACATAGGAAGGGATTCTAGATTACATTAAACAGCTAAATTATGTAGCCAAGGCAAGAAAGTCCTGGCAACTTGCTCAATAACAATAATACACAAGATATATACTGTAAACTTATATCTCTACCTTAAAGGGGTTATCTTACTACGAAGATCATAGTTTAAAATGAGGGGTCCAAAAATTTAAGCATGTACGTATTTGGTTACCACTCGCAAAGTGCTATGGTTTAAGAGAATTTGCTACTTTATGTGTGCTTAGCAATGGTGTTAGAGAGAGAAAACAATTTTGCGACACATATCTGCAGCCCCATGAAAATATAATGTGCAGTCCCATGTAAATCAGAAAGAGAACACAGCTGTACATTTTTGTTCAATGTAAGATGTGCAGTCCCACGTAAATCACTTTTTGTGACACAGATGCGCAGTCCTGTGTAAATCACAGACAGAGAGCACAACTGTACTGTGCAGTCCCATGTAAATCACTTTTGTGACTTAGATGCACAGTCCTATGTAAATCTCAGAGAGAATACAGCTGTACTGTGCAGTCCCGCATAAAAAACACAGCTGTACTGTGCAGTCCCATGGAAAAAAAAACCTTGTGAGACAGATGAGCAGTCCCAGATAAAGTGTATAGTTTTTTTTCTGCAGATCGGTAGAGGTCAGAGATGTAATAATTTGCAGGATATATCACTGTGTGAGAGAGACAGAGAAAAAAAAAACCACCCGTCTGTCCCAGAGTCCTGAATGTCAAATGCCCATTCCAGTTACAAAGTATGTAGAGAGAGCGAGAAATGTAGATATAAACTATCAAGTTACACTTTTCACTTTCAATGATTCCAATAACAGCTGAGAACCTCTTCCTTCCCCTTGCTCACACAGAATGAATCATCATGTGCACACAGTGTGGGGGCTTGTCTGCAGAGAGTGAAGATACTGTCTGTTGGGAGGGGAAACACGCCCCTCCATTTCACAAGCTCTGCTTGGCAATCAGCATTAAAGGCTGCCAGATGCTGGAACGAGACAACCCCTTTGAGGAGTTGTATGTGATTGTAGTAAAGGTTTTGCTCTTTCAAGACACAGTGCCACTCTTGGCCATGGGCTGTACCTGGTATTGCAGCTCAGCTCCAGTCAAGTGAATGCTGTGACACCAGACACAGCTTGTGGACAAGAATTGCGCTGCAAGAGTATATTCATAAATGTCTACTGGAGCTCCTTGTTCATTGGTTGTACAAGTATCATAGCTAGCAGGCGTTTTCTTCCAAGATACACTAGATTGAGTTTTTAGAGTGGTGACCCAGCAATTGAATACTTGCTGCTATGGTTTCCCACAGATTAGTGCTGATTGCTGGGGAATCCAGCAGCAGAACAATCTGTGTTCAGCTTTCTGTTTAAGATCTTTTTTTAACAATAAAGAGATTCCATTTAGAGTGACAACTGCTTGTGATCAGGTCTCTCAAAAAATCACCCTAAGGCCAAGTTCACACGGCTTATTTGGGCACGTATTTCAGCCCATAATTCGCGGCGTACTGCTTGAATTACAGGCTGAAATACGGCCCAGTCATTACGGTAATCCACAGTTCTCATAGAGAACTATAGATTACGTCTCCTCTCTCCGCTCAGCGAATCCGCCACGGGGGGAGATAAATGACATGTAATTTACTAGCGGCATATACACGCCGCTAGTAATGATAGTCTATGGGCCGACGAGGTGCCGGCCCCCCGCTCATTCCCCCGTCCACAAGGCGTAATTGCGGGGCGTAGTTACGCCCTGCAATTAAGCCGTGTGAATATGGCCTAATAGTTGAATAGATATAAAAAATATATAAATAAAAAAAGTGGGATATCTGTCAATGTGCTATCCATACAATTGTTAGGAATGTTTTAGGGATTTGTGTAGCTGTGAGGAGACATTTTGTGTATTGTATTGTTTTTTACAAACCTTTAACTGTGTATTTTCTCTACATTCCCTTTCAGTTTGAAGAAGAAATGTTGGATATCAGTTTAAAAATGCTAGACCAAAGCATTGACAATAGAAGAGATTCAAGGAAAGACATGAATCTGAGACATGACCCAGTTCATGTGGGAAGAGTGTTGAGTGCCATGGTGAGAATCCCCTATGTATTGGCCGGTAATATTAGCATCTGAACCCAGTGACATAGTTAGAACTTTTGCAACCTGGGGCTGTCGCTAAGTTTACTGCCCCATTTTAGAGACCACACCCACACTTTTCACAACACACTTTTTTTTACAGGCTTCTCCTCAATTTCATAAATCATAATTGTCACTTTAAAAAAAAATCATGTTTTTATGTTACTATATTCTAATAGTACTTTTCTGTCCATCGAGCTGTGTAAAGGTTTTATATTTGCAGGATAAGTTTACGACTAAAAAGCTTCCATAAAACCTCACCAGCTCACATACAATATCCACCACCAAGTTTTCCCTTGGTCACGCACTACACCACTTTCTTAGATAAACAATACTATAAACACAAGCAAGAAAGTAAAAGAGGACAGGAGATATCTTCTCTGATGAGTCTTTCTCTTCTCTGATGAGAGTTTCCCTTTGCTTCTCCATCCGACTTCTCCCTGCCACGTCTCATCCCTGCAGAATTTACCACACTTACATCTTAGACTTCTCACTTTTCCAACACTTCCCAACTTATTCCTACCTCTGGTATGGGTGTCCCCATAAAGTAGGTAGGTAGTAATATTGCCCTCCATTAAGTAGGTATATAGGCCCCACAGTTGGTAGGTATATTGACCCCAGTAGTTAGGTATAGTGGGCCCCTGTAGATAGATAGGTATATAGACCCCCTATAAGTAGACAGGTATATAGGCCCCATGTAGGTAGATATATATGCCCAATGTAGGTAGATACGTAGGTATACAGCCCCCTGTAGATAGGTAGAATTATAAGCCCCCTGAAGGTAAATAGATAGCTATACAGCCGCCTTTAGATATATAGCCCACAAAAGATAGGTAGGTATACAGAGACCAATGGGTATATATACACCCCCCGTAAGTATGCAGTCCCTTTTAGAAAGGGAGGTATATATATACACCCCTGTAGGTATGTGTACAGCCCCCCTGTAGGTGTACATCCCCGTGTAGATAGTAGGTAAACAGGCCCCTGTTGCTAGGTAGGTATATTTGCACTTTATAAGTGGATAAACAGCTCACTGGAGATAGGTAGGTATATATGCCCCCTACAGGTAGGTATACAGCCTCCTGTAGATCCCCTGTAGGTATATATACATACAGCCCATGTATACACACATATGTATATATATATAAATATATATATATATCTATCTATCTATCTATATATATATATATATATATATATATATATATATATATATATATATATATATATATATATATATATATATATAAAGTGAGTAAATCACTAAGTGAAAATGGACAAATTGTGCCCAAAGTGTCAGTATTTTGTTTGGCCACCATTATTTTTCAACACTGCCTTAACTCTCTTAGCTATTCACCAGCTTGCAGCCACTGGAATCCTCTTTTACTCCTCCATGATGATATCAAGGAGCTAGTGGATCTCAGAGACCTTACGCTCTTCCATCTTCCATTTGAGGATGCCCAACAGATGCTCAATAGGTTTTAAGTCTGGAGACATGCTTGACCGGTCCAGCACCTCATTACACTTATTTTCTTCAGCAAGACAGTGTTCATCTCTGAGATGTGCTTGGGGTCGTTATCATGTTGGAATATTGCCCAGTGGCCCAGTTTCTGAAGAGGGGGGATCATGCTCTGCTTCAGTATGTCACAGTACATGTTGCCATTCATGGCTCACTCAATGAACTGTAGCCCCCGACAGCCGGCAACACTCATGCAGCCGCAAACCATGACCCTCCCACCACCATGCTTGACTGTAGGCAAAACACACTTGTACTACTCACTTGGTTGCCGCCACACATGTTTAACACCATCCGAACCAAATAAGTTTATCTTGGTCTCATCAGACCACAGGACATTATTCCAATAATCATGTCCTAAGTCTGCTTGTCTTGACCAAACTGTTTGAGGGCTTCCTTGTGCATTATCTTTGGAAGAGGTTTCCTTCTGGTTCAACAGCCATGCAGACCAATTTGATGCAGTGTGTAGCTTATGGTCTGAACACTGACAGGTTATCCCTCCATCCCTTTAACCTCTGCAGAAATTAGACATCTTTTTTGAAAAGACAATCTCTGGATATGACATTGAGCAAGTGCACTCAACTTCTTTGGTCACACATGACAAGGCCTGTTCTGAGTGGTACCTGTCTTGTTAAACGACTGTATGGTCTTTGCTACCGTGCTACAATTCAGTTTCAGGGTGTTGGCAATATTCTTATAGCCTAGGCCATCTTTATGTAGAGCAACAATTCTTTTTTTTCCTCAGACAGGTGCAATGTTGAACTTCCAGTGAACAGTATAACAGAGTATGAGAGCGACAGCACAAAATGTAACACATCTGTTCCCACTGACACATGAGATCTTGTAATACTAATGAGTTACATTACAATGTGGAGGGAAAATGGCACGTTGGGCACAGTTTGTCCATTTTCACTTAGGGGTGTACTCTTTTTCACAGCCAGCGGTTTACATTGACGGCTGTGTGTTGAGTTATTTTGAGTTCATACCAAATTTACACTGTTATACAAGCTGTATATTGACTACTTTATATAGTATCAAGGTGTTGTGTCTTTAGTCTTGTCCCATGAAAAGATATAACACAATATTCACAAAAATGGGAGATACTTTATACAGCCCTTTTTTTAGGTATATAGCCCCCTGTAGGTATGTATACAGCCTGCTTAGGTAGATTGGTAGATATTTGTGCCCCTCTGATAAGAAAAAATAGAAAAAAATGATACTAACCTCTCCCCGTTCACCCGAGTAATCGGGGCCTAGGGCCTGAGCCCTAAACTTTTGGCCTAGCAGATATTGGGACAAGAGGTGTGGTAACATCGCTGTATCACACCTCTTGAGCCTAGAGGCTCACAGGAATATTCAGTCTGCGGTGCAGGCAGCTGATATATATTAGCTACCTGTTCAACCATAGTTCTCAACTGTATACTGTTGAAAAGCTGTTTGGGCCAGCACACAGAAAGTATCGTCCAGACATGCTACAGAAAATGAGTGTTGACCTGGGCCTTTGCCGTCCAGGTTGGGCCTCTCACCGCTCCCCCACCTCCAGCTTGCTACGCCACTGTCTGAACCATACGTATAAATAAGAGGGTTGTGTTCAATTTATATATTCATACCTGATTACAGTATTGAGATTACCAAATAGGTCTCTGTTTTAAATATTTTTTATACTTGCCAATCTTGGAAACGTTTATTTGCTCACGTTATAACTTGTGCTTATTGTTATGTTCAGATCAACAGCCAAAATGACAATGGGATAGTTGTGGGGAACTGGAGTGGAGACTATTCAGGAGGAGAGAGACCTACAAAATGGAATGGTAGCACTGAAATCCTCCGACAATGGATGAAAACTGGGCCGGTGCAATTTGGGCAATGTTGGGTCTTTGCAGGAGTACTCTGTACAGGTTTGTAGGAATACAGTATGTATGTTGCCGGGAAGTTACTATCTATACGGACAATGGAGGGTATGAATTACAAAAAGTTTCTAAGATTTATGAGCCACAATAATTAAAGGGGTGTTATCGTTTGAGCTGTTCGTGCTGTTCTGCTAATTTTCTCAGATTGAGTTTGAAATCCAGGGGCGTGTCTCTCCTCTGAGCAGGCGTGTCTCCCCTCCCAGCAGGCATGTCTCTCCTCTCAGCAGCGTTGTCTCCCCTCACTGAAGAACTGTGACATCATCATTTTGTTTGAGCAGCGGGAGGGCAGAAGGTTGTCTGGATATAACAGCTCTTTTGCCTCCTGCATCTTATTTCTGCAGCCTTGAGGCTCCAAACTCCAGCAAGCACCTGTCATATGTCTTAGTTTACACCCCAAATGACATTGAAAGCAGCAGCTTTAACTTCTAGTGGTCTTCACCAAATTGTACTGACAACGCAGAGACCTTTACTCAGCTACAAGGACAAATGTCAGCATCAAGTAAAGATCTCTGCTTGCTGTCAGTAACATGAGAGTGAAAACAACGGAGGGAGAAGCACTCAGCTTTTAGAAAAGACCCTGCTCAGCCCGTTACCAACTTGCGCTGTTGTGCAGCGGTTAGAGTTTTAGCTTTACAACGAAGGGGTTTGGAGTTCTAGTCCCTCACAAGTATTTTTCTTCCCCCCCTAAATTTCTCCACTTATGTATAGAGACCTAAAAAAAATATGTCAATCTCTAAAAATTATATATTTATATATATAATATATATATATATATATAAAAATATATATATATATATACACTACATAGCCCCCCTATATTATTTATCATCCCACAGAGTATATGCATTGTATCACATATGTTGGAAGTGCTTGGTGTGACTTACTGTGACAAGGGACACTATATAGGGAGCTTTGTGTTGTGTATAAATAAAATTATAGATGTCTACACATATATTTTCATATCTTTACATATGTGTGCAATTTATAAAAGAAAAAAAAAAAAAGAAGAAAACTACTGATGGGGCTTGAACTCCTAACCTCGCTCTTGCAGGGTGGATCACCTAAGCACTGTACTATACAAGCAGCTTATGCAGACACTTTTGTTGAATCCTTATTGTCATAACACTACAGATGATGACATCATAAGGAGGCGGGGCTTGCATTAGCCCTGAGGAATAGAACGCCCTCTTTTCAAAGTAGCAGCTTAAGCACTGGACCTGTGAGGAGGTGAAACAACCTCTTGCCAAAAGCCCTTTAAACAGGCAGTCATTGCCCAAATCATCACCATAGAGCTGGGAGATATACAGTAGTTAGAGACAGCAGACCTTGGTTTCACTATCAATTTTAACAGCTCAGAGGGGAGTAAACACGGGTGTTGCAGGCACCCAAATCACAGCGCAGGGGGGGGTGGCTGGGGCGTTTCCTGTCTAGGGGCGTATCCCAACGGGCTGAATGAAATGTCAGCCGCCAACACAGTGCAGGGGGTGTGTCTAGAAAATTGACCAGAGGCATTTTGACCAGCATCAGAGAAACAGCAGAAAAAAGAATGCAGATTTACAGAGAAGTTCATATCTTTCTAAACCAAGTGACAGAGGTAATGCAACCCAATTACAAAAGTGCTTATTTTTACTGTCCCCATAATCTGAGACATGATCTTTGTAACGATAAAACCCCTTTAATTTCCTTTTACAGACAGCACTTTGCTCATTCTCCAGATGTATTAATAGGGTCTGATTTATTCGGCACATGCCAAAAGAGTGTTCTTTTAGAGTGCAGTGGGTTAGAATGATTTGACATGATTTTTTCTTATGTGAATAATTTGGGCTATTCTATACATAGATGTAAAAGTATGATGGTCAGTGTGATCCAGTGGGCCTATTATCATTGTAGGCGACTGTATGTCTACAAAGTGGTCTACATTGCAACCTTCTGGCAGAGATACAGTACACTTTAGGAAATCCTCTTGACACACATTCAATGGACAATTCAAAAGCAACATATACAAAGCCTTACTCTGGCAGCAATACCTGTTAATGAAGAGCAATCTGGAACTTATTGAGGTCTTCAGTTGGGGCCCTTGGCTCGCTAAAAGAACAACACTGAGGGCCACATGTATGAAAACTGTTTAGGTCTAAAACTCACTCTTTTGCCCATAGTAACCTATGGGCAAAAAAGTGAGTTTTAGACCTAAACAGGTTCATACATGTGGCCCAGAATGTTTAGAGAGAGCTTGGGCACGGATGACCATGTATGGATGTAGCAAAGTGTTATTTGAAAGTGATTTCATAACTTTTCATGTTATTGAATTTTAGATCATAACAAAAGTAATTAAAAAGCATTAAAAATGCATTTAAAAAGTTAATATAACTTTGCCACATCTGTATATATTAATTGGTCGCAATCTTGGATCAGCCCAGAGTTCATTCAGCTCACTGATTCAGGTTCATTCAGCTTTCATAAGACGGTTGGCACACCAACATGGTGCTCTGACACCATACTTCTGTTTAACACTGACCTCCACCAGCTTTATTCTCAAGCAAGGTCAGTACAGATGCAACAAAAACATATAAACAAAACCTAGGCTGTCTGGCCAATAACTCCACATACAGAACCCTCTCTAAAGTGGCCAGGACCTATCATCCAGCACCAATAAACCAAGTACTCAAGCCTGGGGGAAAAAGAGCTCTTCTGTCCAACTCTTCTGCTGCTTCACCTTCTTGCATTAAGCCACACCCCTGGACACAAGGAGTGACAGGCTTTTAATCATACATGTCAACTCTCCCGTTTTTGGGGGGGGGGTCCCGCTATTTGGGGTCCCCCCCCGCCCTCCCGGGGGAGTTGGCATTCCTCCCGCCGCCAGCAGGCGACGGGGGTTCTTTAAAATACTTCGGCGCAAGAGTAGCCTAGTCGCTACTCTGCGCCGCCGGGCCGCTCCTGCAGGCGGGTGAAGCGGCCGCAGCGTCCGCTTTACCCGCCCGGATCTCGCTGTGCTGGGAGGAGGCAGGAGGGATCGCTCTTTCCTCCCTTCTCTCTCTGTATGTCCGGCGCAGGGGAAGTGACGCGGCTGCACTCACTCCCCTGCGTCGCTGAGGAGATCGGGCAGGAGCTGGCCGCGCTGCAGGAGCCTGGGCAGGTGAGGGGAATTTATTATTTTATTTTATTAACTACATGGGGGCTCTACTGGCTACTAAAGGGGGCAACTGCCTGGCTACTAAAGGGGGCACAGTGGCTACTAAAGGGGGCATCTACCTGGCTACTAAAGGGGGCACAGTGGCTACTAAAGGGGGCACTACCTGGCTACTAAAGGGGGCAACTACCTGGCTTCTAAAGGGGGCAACTACCTGGCTACTAAAGGGGGCACAGTGGCTAATAAAGGGGCATCTACACTGGGCTACTATAAGGGGGCATCTACCTGGCTACTAAAGGGGACAACTACCTGGCTATTAAAGGGGACAACTACCTGGCTTCTAAAGGGGGCACAGTGGCTACTAAAGGGGGCACTACCTTGCTACTAAAGGGGGCACTACCGGTCTACTAAAGGGGGCACAGTGGCTACTAAAGGGGGCATCTACCTGGCTACTAAAGGGGGCAATTCCTGGCTACTAAAGGGGCAATACCTGGCTACTAAAGGGGGCAACTACCTACCTGGCTACTAAAGGGGGCACTACCTGGCTACTAAAGGGGGCAATACCTGGTTACTAAAGGGGGCACTACCTAGCTACTAAAGGGGGCAACTACCTGACTACTAAAGGGGGCACTACCTGGCTACAAAAGGGGGCACTACCTGGCTTCTAAAGGGGGCAACTACCTACCTGGCTACTAAAGGGGGGCAACTACCTGGCTTCTAAAGGGGGGCCACTTCCTGAATACTAAAGGGGACCACTACCTGACTACTAAAGGGGGCAATACCTGGCTACTAAAGGGGGCACTACCTGGCTACTAAAGGGGGCACTACCTGGCTACTAAAGGGGGCAACTAACTGGCTACTAAAGGGGGCACTACCTGGCTACTAAAGGGGGCACTAACTGGCTACAAAAGGGGGCACTAACTGGCTTCTAAAGGGGGCAACTACCTACCTGGCTACCAAAGGGGGCAACTACCTGGCTTCTAAAGGGGGGCCACTACCTGACTACTAAAGGGGGGCCACTACCTGACTACTAAAGGGGCAACTACCTGGCTACTAAAGGGGGCCACTACCTGGCTACTAAAGGGTGGTACATACCTGGTTTCTAAAGGGGGCAACTACCTGAATACAAAGGGGGCAACTACCTGGCTACTAAAGGGGGCCACTACCTGGCTTCTAAAGGGGGCCACTACCTGACTACTAAAGGGGCCACTACCTGGCTACTAAAGGGGGCAACTACCTGGCTACTAAAGGGGCAACTACCTGGCTTCTAAAGGGGGCAACTACCTGGCTACTAAAGGGGGCAACTACCTGGCTACTAAAGGGGGCAAACTACCTGGGAAGACTACTAAAGGGGCAACTACCTGACTACTAAAGGGGCAACAACCTGACTACTAAAAGGGGCAACTACCTGCCTACTAACGGGGGGAAACTACCTGGCTACTAATGGGGTAAACTAACTGACTACTAATGGGGGAAATACCTGGCTAACAAAGGGGGGCATCTACCTGGCTAACAAAGGGGGCAACTACCTGGCTAACAAAGGGGGCAACTACCTGGCTAACAAAGGGGGCATCTACGTGGCTATAAGTGGGCAGCTACCTGCCTGTACGGGGCACTACCGGGTTATGGGGGGCTACTACCTGGCTATAAGGGCATCTACCTGGCTTTCTTTCAAAGCCATTATGCAGTGAGGCGGAGTGGGTGTGGCTTTTTGAAGGGGCGTGACACACAAAAAAGATGGGCGTGTCCATGCAAATATTTTGCCGCGGCGCGCTACGCGCACCGCCCTCTTCGATCTCCTGCTTTTCCATTTTCAAAAGTTGCCAACTATGCTTTTAATAGGCCTGGTAAGACCTGGAAGTCGAACACAAGATAGACACTCCCCCAA
>JAODAL010049688.1:0-27987 GCA_025379985.1 Phyllomedusa bahiana | reverse complement strand
TTTTTAGGCTGTATGGACCTTTAATTTATTTGCGCAGTACTCTTGCAGTCAATTGAAATTCTTTAAAAGCAATTACTAACTGCTTTGAGTATCTTTCTTTTTTTTTTTTTTCATTTTAATTTTTTTTTTCTTTTCCGTTTAATTCAATAAAATGTCATTAGAGAAAAAAAAGTCTTTCCTCTTTCTGAAGGTTTCTGCGTCAAAGGGTTATTCAGTTTAGAGAAAAGGCTTCGGGGGGAAAATAAATATGTAAAATATATCGGGGGAAATATAGAGATTTCCCCCTGGATCATTGATACCCGAAAAAGGGGGGCATCCTCTATATCTAGGGAAAGGTGTTTAACAAAAAAAAAAGGGGGATTTTTTTACGTGGGAGAGTTAGACTGTGGAACTTTTGCCGAGGGAAATCGGTATGGTGAATTAAAACGGGATTCAAAAAGGGTCTGGATACATTTCTAGATGTAATAATAACAATTATAGTGACCGGAGTCTGGGAAGGTCTGGATATTTTAGATGTAATAATATAACATTATAGTGACCGGGGATTTGGGAGAAGGGGTTGGAAAATTTAGATGTAATAATATAAAAGTTTAGTGACGGGTTTCGGAGAAGGGTTAAAAATTTCTAGATGTAATAATAAAACAAGTTTAGTAAAGGGATTCGGGGAAAAGGGTTGGATACATTTTAGATGTAATAATTTAAAAGTTATATGACCAGGATTCGGGAGAAGGGTCGGGGTTTTAATTTTTAGGATGTAAATTTAATAGAAAAAATTTAAAAAGGACGGGGGTTTCTGAGAAAGGTCTGGTACTTTTCTGATGTAATAATATAACAAGTTAAGTGCCCGGGGATTCTGGAAAAGGGCTGGATACATTTTAGTTAAATAATTTAAAAAGTTAAGTGACCGGGGATTCTGGAGAAGGGTCTGGATAATTTCTGATGTAAAAAATAAACAATTATGTTGCCATCAGCGTTTTTAGAAGAGGTTTTGGACGGGGTTTTCCAACACCGTTTTCTTTTTGAAACATCCATACAAATTAATAGCTGGGGGTGAAGAACGCATCAAAATGCGTCAAAAAACGCATCTAAAACCGCACTGATTTTTAAGTTTACATTGATTCCTATGGGGATTTTCAAAGTTTTCAGCATCCAAAGCGCGGAAAACGTGTGTAAAAACCTTGTCGTGTGTGAACAACATTGTTTTACTTAGGGATCAATGAAAAGAAAATGGGGGCATTTTGAAGGCTTTTTTGAGCTTTTTTTTGGGCGGGGGAAATGTTAAAAATTCAGCGTGTGAAGTTCCCCAAAAGGAGAGATGTGGGGAGGAGGGGGGGTTATGGGACCCTTTGAGGTCAGCGTTGGTAACCTCTGAATTTGCAGTTTAGACTTCACTCTAATTATTCTAATGTTGTAAAGAATGTGTCCATGACTGATTATTTTACAAAATACATACTGTATAAGAAGTTTAAATCCTGTATTATCTTCCAGAGCTGCATGCACGTTTATGAAAACGCCCCCCAAAATGTGGGGTTTTCCCTGGTCAGTTGGGGTGGTCCCGGGTGGTTTTAGCCCCCACATCCTGCCAAGTTGTTGCAGGTCTGATCTAATGTATATGTGGGTGTCTTGCTCTTCCCACCCCTCCATAGCCGATGTCTGGTGGGAAGAAGACTTGAGCAATCTGGATTGCATCAGCCCGTTTTTTGCAGGCCCGCGCCGAGGTGTCTGGCTCCCCCAGCATTGGGAGGAGTTGGGAGAAAAGCTGTTGCTGTAAAAACCCCCCAAATTTGGACCCTATTCTGTACCATTCCGTGGCTCAGGTTCAGCAGAGACCCCAGGGAAACCAGCAGAGTCCATATCAAACGGCTCTAGTCATCCATGCACCCGAGACGGCTCTGTTGCCGTTCGTCAGGAAAGTCACCTGTTCAAAAACCCCAAACAGAAGGCTCGTACATCCGTGGCCTTATAATTAGCAGTTTTTTTGGTCCAGTGTCTCCGCTATGTGCCTTTGATGTTATGACCCGCCCCTTCCCCCCAATTCAGAGTTAAAATTTAAAAAGATCAATGCCTGTTGTGGCGTTGTCGGGGGTTGCTCTAGTTTGCAGGGTTTCCTCTCTTTCGGGCACAGATTGCAGAGCCCTCCTTTGTGAGTGTTCGCGCCACCCCCGGGCAGGCTATTTTGGGAAAGCGCTATGTCTTCATTTGTGCTCTTTGTGGATTTAATTGCTGTGTTTACTTTGCCTGAACTAAATTAGACATTTTTCTTCTGGTGCAAGGATGGATTGCACTGTGCTTAGCAGTATGCCAAGGGACTCGCACCGAATACGTAACAACCCATCAGTGCACGTTGCCCGATGTACAAACATTTATTACTTGAAGTGCTGCTTTAGCAAAGCATCAGATAACTTCATTTTGTAAATTAAGGCTCAAGGGAGTCTGACTCGCCAGGTGCATTCACCTACAGACTCGCAACAGCAGCATTGGATGTGGTAGCTGTGATGGAAGACCACTTTATAAAGGAGGTTTCAGTGCAAAGAGGCAGCTTGCCCCTTTCCCGGCTTGGCGAAAGCAGCAACTCTCTTGGCCAGAGACTGTTCCTGGCAGCTCAGTTCCTATATTCTATGGCAAAAAATTTGGGTTAAAGTCCTAGTTCAGAAAATCCCCCCTGAAATCTGAATCCCCGTCCACAAGGGGGAGCAAACCCCGGATTGGATCGCAGTCAACAAACAGGGGAAAACCCACTGAGATTGGATCTGCCCGCTCCACAAGCAGGGAAAAAACCCCTGAGATTGGTCTGCGTCCACAGGAGGGAACACCCACTGAGCTCTGAAGCTACAGCTCCACAAGCAGGAACACCCAACTGAGCTCTGGATCTGCAGCCCCACAAGCAGAGAACACCACTGGCTTTGAACTGCAGATCCACAAGCAGGGAACACCCACTGAGCTCTAAACCCTGCAGTCCACAAAGCAGGGACACCAACTGAGCTCTGAACTGCAGCTCCACAAAGCAAAGGGAACACCCACTGAGCTCTGATCCTTGCAGCTCCAACCAAGCAGAGAACAACCACTGAGCTCGGAGCTGCAGCTCCACAAGCAGAGAACACACACTGAGCTCTGAAGCTTCAGCTCCACACTCAGTGAACTCCCACTGAGATCTGTATCTCCAGCTCCACAAGCAGGGAACACCCACTGAGATCTGGATCTGCAGCTACACAAGCAGGGAACACCCACTGAGCTCTGAATCTGCAATTTTACAAGCGGGGAACACCCACTGAGCGCTGCAGCTCTACAAGCAGGGAACACCCACTGAGCGCTGCAGCTCTACAAGCAGGGAACACCCACTGAGCTCTGAACCGGCAGTTCCACGAGCAGAAACACCAACTGAGCTCTGAATCTGCAATTTCACAAGCATGGAACACCCACTGAGCTCCGAACCTACAGATCCACAAGCAGGAACACTCATTGAGCTCTGAAGCTGCAGGTCAATGGGCAGGGAACCCACTGAGCACTGAATCTGCAGCTTTACAAGCAGGGAACACTCACTGAGCTCTGATCCCACAGCTCCACAAGCAGGGAACACCCACTGAGCGCTGAATTTGCAACTTTACAAGCTGGAAACACCCACTAAGCTCTGAACCTGCAGCTCCACAAGCAGGAACACCCACTGAGCTCTGAACCTTGCAGCCTCCGCAACCCCAGGGAAAAACCCACTGAGCTCTGAACCTGCCAGCTCCGCAAGCAGGGAACACCCACTTGATCTGAACTTGCAGCTCCACAAGCAGGAAACACCCCTGAGCTCTGAACCTGCAGCTCACAAAGCAGGACACCCACTGAGTTTCTGAACCGGGCAGCTCTACAAGCGGGAACACCCATGATCTCTGAACCCTGAAACCCTCTACAAGCAGAAACACCCACTGAGCCCCTGAACCTGAGCTCTACAAGCAGGAAACACCACTGAGCTCTGAACCTGCAGCTCTACAAGCAGGAACACCCCACTGAGCTCTGAACCTGCAGCTCTACAAGCAGGAAACACCCACTGAGCTTTGAACCTGCAGCTCCACAAGCAGGAAACGCCCACTGAGCTCTGAACCTGCAGCTCTACAAGCAGGAAACACCCACTGAGCTCTGAACCTGCAGCTCTACAAGCACAGATCACCCACTGAGCTCTAAACCTGCAGCTCCACAAGCACAGATCACCCACTGAGCTCTAAACCTGCAGCTCCATAAGCAGAGAACACCAACTGAGCTCTGAATGTGCAATTTTACAAGCAGGGAACACCCACTGAGCTCTGAACTTGCAAATTTACAAGCAGGAAACACCCACTGAGCTCGGAAGCTGCAGCTCTATGGGCAGGGAACACCCGCTAAGCTCTGAACCTGCAGCTCCACAAGCAGGGAACACCCACTGAGCACTGAATCTGCAGCTTTACAAGCAGGGAACACCCACTGAGCTCTGATCCCGCAGCAGCAAAAAACAGTCATGTAGGAGAAAGCAGGCATAGAAAATAAGAGCAGCCTGAACCTGCCCAGATCCATAGATTACAGATAGTAAAGTCCAGGTCCACCAACTTTACATGTAAGTGTCACTCATAGTAAAAAAAGATAACTCTCAACATCCTATAAATACCACAAACACAGATCTATATCTAAAGAGATTTTCCAGGAGATAATTGTACATCTGTTTTATTGGAGAGTGATCACTATAACAATTCATGAGTTTTCTCCCAGAATATGAATAGCTGTTCCCTAATAACCTGGAGTTATCTCACCACAACCACTTAGAACCAATCCTCAGGAAGGACGGGGCTTGGGGCACCATTTTAGTCACTGTTGGGATCTCCAGGAATCAGACATTTATCAACTATCCTATCCAGTGTCTAAGGAGGAACAACCCGTTTAAGGCTTTTAAAATTGATGGCTAGAGGCCATCAATATTAGATCGGCAAGGGCTCTGGCTCACAGCACCCCCACTGATCAGCTGTGGTACTGCAGCTTTGTCCCATTCAAGTGAATGAGCTACACAGAGAACAGTATCTACACTCACCGGCCACTTTATTAGGTACACTTGTCCAACTGCTCGTTAACACATAATTTATAATCAAGCCCAATCACATGGCGGAAACTCAGTGCATTTAGGCATGTAGACCTGTCAAGACATCTCCTGCAGTCAAAACGAGCATCAGTATGGGGGAAGAAAGGTGATTTGAGTGCTGTGAACGTGGGCATGTTGTTGGTGCAGAAGGGCGGTCTCTGGAGTATTTCAGAAACTGCTGATCTTCCTGGGATTTTCACGCACCACAACCATCTCTAGGGTTTACAGAGAATGGGTCGAAAAAGAAAAAAACATCCAATGTGAGCGGCAGTCCTGTTGGGCGGAAATGCCTTGTTGATGCAGAGGCTCTCAAAGGAGAATGGGCAGACTGGTTCGAGCTGATTAGAAAGGCAACAGTTGACTCAAATAGCCCACCCCGATACAACCAAGGTAGGCAGAAGAGCATCTCTGTACGCACAAGTACGGGCGAACTTTGAGGCAGATTGGGATACAAGCAGCAGAAGACCACACCGTTTCCATGTATGGTTGCCACTCTCTTTGCCTGATAAGAAAACAGAAACTGAGGTCCAATTTGCCCCAAAGCTCATCGGGAAATTGGACAGTAGAGATTGGAAAAACGGTGCCTGGTCTGATGAGTCTCGATTTCTGCCTGCGACATTCGGACTAGGTAGGGTCAAGAATTGCGTTCAACAACATGAAAGATGATCCATCTGCCGTGTCATCAACGGTTCAGGCTGGTGGTGGTGGTGTCATGGTGTGGGAGATGATAGAGAGTAGAGATATTTTCTTGGCATCTTTAGGCCCCTTGGTTACAAATTGAGCATCGTTTTGCAACACCTTGTTGGAATCAATGCCACAGAAGAATTTGAGGCAGTTTCGAAGGCAAAAGGGGGAGTCCCAACCGTTACTAGCATAGGGTACCTAATAAAAGTGGCGGCTGAGTGATATAAACAAGTATTAGTTGCTGCTGGTACAAGCCAGGTCCCAGTCACATCTATTAGTGGTATCACAATGAATACCGTGGTCTATAGGCTAAACGTAGTCTCATTTGGACTATGTTTTCCCTCTTTCCAGATTGTATATGCTTTGTGTGCTGGAAACAAAAATGTGGTATACCACATGTCCATAGCGTATGAATGGGAAGTAGAGCAAACATATTTCAAAACAACCATTGACCTGTACACTCCTATGACTATATGGGTATGAATGGGGGATTGACATTACTTGTCACCACATGGGCTCAGTGGGATCTCGAGAGTTTGGCGTTCTGTGTGAGAATATTGAGAGAGTATGGTAGAGGTTAATGAGGGAAGAAGAGTAGAGATTAACAAGGGCTAGGTGTGGTGTTTTAGGGTGTATGGAGGGGTTGGATATGGGGAGATAGATAGTCGCTATTGTTAGGAAGAAGGTAGGTCGTCGGGGAGAACGGTTTCGTGAGAGAGATAAGTCGTGTGGCTGGCAGGTGATTGCGTTCAACTGCAATTGGGGCGTTTGTGGGGGCGCTCGTGAGTATTGTATGCTCGGCACACGAGTTGCGGTCGTGTTGTGGTGATAAACCGTTTTGGCTGTGTATGGATTGTTAAGCCAAAGACAGCAGCCCCGTAGTCCAGGACCCCCCCTGGTATGAAGACACTCGAGGAACCGATAGTGAACAATAAAACCCCCCAAACATATAGGTGGTTAGATGGCTTCTATCGCAGTAGGCGCTTCGTCAGCAGAATAAATCCTCCGTGCTATGGGTGACGTCAAACGTAGGATCGTAATAGGAATTATTTATTTCATTATGAGACATAAGGTGCTGACGGTTCTCCGTAGATCTAAAGTGTGTGTGTGTGTGTGTGGTGTGTGCGATATGTAATGTTACATTCATAGTAGAAAAAGCAACACTGTTTATATAACTAATGCTTAACTTTGTAAATGGCTGTAAGCCTTACAACCAATCCTGGTGCTTGTTGAAGGAGAATTGAAAAAAATAAAAAATAAAAATAACCTAGAGAGTTCAGAGAAGCCCAATGAATACAAAGTAAAGCTATTTAACAATGAGGCTTATAATAAGGAAAGAATTCTATTGGTTGAGCAAATTGGCGGGGAATTTTCATAATATCCCATTAACCCTTACCGCCGGAGCCAATTTTGGACTCTTGACACAGAAACCCTATTTTTGAATAAGTCATGTGTCACTTCTATGTGAGGAATACTTTTTGGACACTTTAACCTATCCCTGGATTCCAGAGATTGTTTTCTCGTGACACATGTGCTATAAGTAGTTAAGAAATTTTGGTCCAAAAAATGATTTTTTTATTTGTGAAAAATATCAATTATGGTGAAAAAATGTGAAAAATTTACCATATTTCAAACACTTCAAAAATTTCTGCATGTAAGACAGATAGTTATTCCACCTCAAAATGTTTGTATAGACTAGCATGCTACCAAATGTCTGCTGTAGTTTGGCATCATTTTTTTAAATGTCTTTTTTTTTTTTTTTTTAAGAAATTAGGGGGGCTTATAATATTTTGTATGTAATTTTCAAATTTTCAATAAAATTTGCCAAATATACATATTTTTAGGGTACCAGTCGTTCCAACGCTTGACTTTGATTGACCCTGTATGTTAGATACCCCCATAAATGACATCATCTAAGAAACTACCCCCTCTAAAAGTATTTCAAAACAGAATTTAGAATGTTTATTAACCCATTAGGTGTTGCCCACAGAAATTTAAAGCAAAGTGAAGTGAAATTTCAAAATTTACACTTTTTTGACTGATTTTCAATATTTATGCATTATTGACAAGATTCGGTATATGTGATCAGGGACAATGCCAAATTAATATTGATTCCCAGGATTCTGCCGTTTTTTCAGAGATATCCAGTATGTGGCCCTAGTGCATTATTTGGCTCAACACACTAGCCCCCAGAATGGGGAGCACCTACTGGACTCTGGGGGCCCTCATTTTCATTACCAATTTTATTTAGGGGGCCATTTCAGAGTTTAGCTGAAACCATAAGGTTCCAAAACGTAATAAATACCCTAAAATGACCCCATATTGGAAAATACTCCAATTACGGAAATATATCCAGAGGTGTAGTGAGTATATCTACCACCCAACAGGCGGTTTCACAAATTTTTTTAGCGTTCGGCTTCTGAAAATAAAAAAAATCATATTATTTTTTCCAAAAATCTGCAATTTTAGCTGAAAATGTTTAATTTTTACAAGGAATTCTTGCCGAAAAAGAGCCCAAAATTGTGTTACGCGAATTTCTTCCAGTTCGGCAATACCATACAGTGGGTGTAAACTGCTGTTTGGGCGCATGGACAGGGGGTATAAGGGAGGGGCGTGGGACGCCATTTGGTTTTGGCAACGCAGATTTGTGTGGGGCCTTGTCGCATTTACAAAGCCCCAAGTACTAAAAACAGCGTGAAAAATTCCAGAAGTTGCTCAAATTTTGGATTTACACGCCCCTCAGGGATCTAACCTAAGCGGTGTATTTTGCATGTTGGGTGACACAGGTGTGGTTCCGATATTCTTTTTTTAGCACTGGGCCGATGAATGGAGGGAGGAAACGCAGTTCCGCCCATTGTTTTTGGGCTACATGTTTTTACAGTATTTCGACCATACGGGGATAAATGACGGGATAACTTTACTAACTGGGGGTCGGTACAATTTATATGTTTTAGTTTTTATTTAGGTTTTTATGTTTATTTACTTTTACCACGAATAGAGCGAGTTTTATAAAAAGTTGCGTTTTAAGTTGTGTATTTCTGACAGCCATAGATCTTCTTAATTTTTTGCATATGGAGCAGCTAGTGGCTTGTCTTTTTACGAGATGATGTTGATGTTTTATTGATACCATTACGGGGGCATATGATGATTTGATCACTTTTTATTAAGGGTTTTTGTGAAGCATTTTGTCACAAAAAACAGCAATTTCCTGGTAGTGTTTTGTTTATTTTTATTTTTTCTACAGCGGTCACTGTGCGGTATAATGACATGCTAGTCTACCTTCAGCCAGTTTGATCGATACAGCAGATACCAACATTTGTATATTTGTCTTAAATGTTTTACTGTCTTTTACACAATAAAAACACATTTTTTGAAAAAGGGAAACACGTTTTTGATCACCGCAGTCTCTGTGAGAGCCTAACTTTTTTTATTTTTTGTTTATGGAGCTGTATAGGGGACTTTTTTTTTTTGCGGGATGAGTTGACGTTTTTATTGGTAATATTTTTGGGGGGACAAGACTTTATGATCGCTTTTTAATCGTTTTTTGGAAGGTAGGGTGAAGAAAAATACTGGCAATCCTAGCAGTGTTTTATTTTTATTCTTAATAGCGTTCAACCGTGCAGTGATCCGTGACAAGTTAGTTTTACTCCTGTGGGTTGAGAAGATTAACGGTTATACCCAAATTTATTGTAGTTTTTTTAATTTGAAAAGCACAATTTTTTTGAAAAAAAAAAGTGTTTTTATTTGTGTAAAACAATATTTTTGCGTCGATATCTTCTAATAGCCAGATACTTTTTTATTTTTTCCGTATACAGAGCTGTGTAAGGACTTTTTTTTTGCTGGGATGTACTGACGTTTTTAATTGGCATCACTTTGATGTTGATATGAGTTTTTGATTTCTTTTTATCTCCATTGTATGTGCTGCGGGATGAACAACAAATCGCTATTTCTGTGACTGTTTTTGGGGGTTTTTTTAGGCGTTCACCGTACGGGTTAATTAACATGGACAGATTTACATAGGGGGGTCGCTACGGCACGCGGCGATACAAAATATGGGGTTACTTTATTATTTTTGATCTTTTTTTAGGGCGATTGGCGCTTGTAAAGGGGGAAAAGGGCGAATGTACGTGTTTTTATTTATTTTTTGTGTTTGTGTTTTACTTTTTTACACTTTTTTTTAACGTTTTTTCATTTTTTACATTTTCCCCCAGCGGGGAATTGCATGAAACGATCGTCAGATCAATTCACATGCATTAGGAGATAAGCAACAGTGTATAGCTGGTATTCCTGTTCTCCATTCGGCAACTGTTCTGGTCACGGCTGCCCACAATGCATGTGGCATCGTGAAACGTCACCAGACAACCCGGGATGCTTGTCATTCAGCGCGTACGGGCTGCCCTGGAGAGCGAGACCACGTTGGGTACCGTTGCCGCTCAGCGCATTTACTTGCGCCGAGATCGTAGCGGGGCAGCAGGAGCTCACCTCCTGCCGCCCGCAGCACGTTGTACGCGGCATGGGAGGGGTTAATCCCCGCGCGGCGGAGCGCACTCCGGACGTGGGGGAGATGCGGCATGATGCCAGCTGGTAAAATACCGCTGGTTCTTGCCGCGATCTTGCGCGCTCCGCTTGTAGAGCGCGCAAGATTGCCGTGACGTACTCATACAGGCAATTTGCAATGGGAACCCCTACCCGACATTGCCGTATGAGTACGGCAAATGTCGGTAAGGGGTTAAAATTAGAGCTACTCCGTGTCAGCATCTTAGCCAATTAAATTAAGAAACCTACAAACATTGCAGGTATTCAAAGAGAAGCGCCTATGTGACCTGGTAGGCCTAAATTCCCTGAGTTCTAAACAGAGAGCACAATGAGAAAAAGTTCGAACGTGACAAAGTGGAGAGAAATGAGAAACGTGCGTTTCTAATATAAAGATAATTATAAAAGGGATAAATATGGTAATTCTTAGAGTAATTAACAATATAAAGCGCTAGCAATAACTGTAAAACAAAAAAAAACGAGCGCCCGGTCCTATTTTTTGTTTTATGATTCGCTTGAATGGGACAAAGCTGCAATACCGTAGCTGATCAGCGGGGGTGCTGTGAGTCAGATGCCCACGGAGCTAATATTAATGTCCGATTGTAGGGCGCACAGGGCACACATAGTCTTTTTTTCGTTTGCTCTATTTCCAATAGCACTACTAGCTGGACAGAGACTACATTTTGCACCTATAAAAAATCTGTGGGCACTGTAAGCCCGCCATTGTCTTATCCTGATGGCTACCACTGGTGGAAACGTGATGTGAATGGGGCCACAGTTTCAAAGGGGTATTCCCACTTTAGACAATAATGGCATATCGCTAGGAACCAAAACAGACTGCATAATTTACGTGTTTCTCGAACTCAGCTCCTCTCCTCTATCATATAAACCCTATATATTCACAGAGCTCCGCTTTCTCTCCCTCTATCTTATATCCTTATATATCACAGGACAGGGGCGTAAATCACCGGGGTAGCTGGCGTTAAGCTGTTGCTACGGGGCCCAATGCGCTTTGGGGGGACTCCGCGGGGCAGATGCTACTGCGTCCGCTACCTCGGTATATGCAGCTCTGGGCCCGCCGGGCAGTGAACTTAACAGTTCACTGCGTTGGGCGGGAGCTGCGGGGCCGGTGCATACTCCTCTGAACGCACCGGGCCCCCGCACCCGAAAGCGTTCAGAGGCAAAGCGCTGCTTGGTAAGTAGCAGGGACGGAGCGCGATCGCACTCAGCCTTGTTACTTCCCCTGCCGGCGCTCTGTGGTCACGTGAGGCAGGCGCGGTGACGTCACATCACAGCGCGCCCCGCGCTGAGCGCAGAGGGCTGCAGGGAGTAGCAGCAGAGAGCGAGCGAAGCGGGCATCGGGGGAGAGTGGGCCGAGGTGTGTAGTTGTTTCTATATTTTATCTACTACACCATTTGACTGCATATTGCCCCCCATATGCTGCCTTTAGCCACCCCCCATATGCCTGCCTATACACCCCCATTATGGCTGCCTATAGCCCCCCATACTCCTGCCTATAGCCCCCATATTGCCTGCCTATAGCCCCATATGCCTTACCTATACCCCCCTATGCCTGCTATAGCCCCCATTATGCCTGCCTATACACCCATATGCCTGTATTGCCCCCCCATATGCCTGCCTATACTCCCCCATATGCCTACCTACTTAATCCCCATATGCCTGCCTATAAGCCCCCATATGCCTGCCTATTAGCCCCCATATGCCTGCCTATAGCCCCATATGGCTGCCTATAGCCCCCATATGCATGCCTGCCTCTACAGCCAACTATATCCTGCCTGCCTCTACTGCCCCATATATGCCTGCATGCTTTACAGCCCCTATATGCCTTGCCTGACTGCCTTACAGCCCCTATATTGCCTGCCTGCCTATTACAGCCTCCTATTGCCATGCTCGCCTATACAGCCCCCTATATGGCTCTGCCTGCCTATATCAGCCCACCTATATGCATGCCTGCCTAATACAGCCCCTATCACTGCCGGCCTGCTATACAGCCCACTAGCTTGCATGCCCTTCTGCCTATACCAGCCCCCTATCTGCCCCCTGCCTGCCTGCCCATGCCTTATACAGCCCCTATGGCCTGCTGCCTATACAGCCCCCTATATGCCTGCCTGCCTATACAGCCCACCTATATGGCCTGACTGCTCTATACAGCCCCCATATGCCTGTCCGAGTTTCTACTTATATGGGGGCCCGCTTTAGCTACTAAACCCTACCTATATGGCCCCTATAAGGCCACCTAACCCCTGTCTAACCTGCTATGGCTCCCTATAGCTACCTAAACCCTGCCTGCCTATATGGGCACTCTATTGGCTACTAATCCTTGCCTATTCTGGGGGCCCATATATCCGATCTCACCCCTGCCTGCCTAAATCGACCCCATATAGCCAGGGGGGCAGGTGCTGGAAAAAGTCAGGATTCTAGATATTTGAGTCTAACATCATTGCAGGGGAATGTGGTCGGGAGATGTCATCAAGATGGGCGGAATGGACCCGGAGCAGAACAAAAAGAGAAAGTCAGGGGCGTGTCTAAGCATCATGGCTGCGTTTTGAAGACGTGTTCTCCTAAAAGCTCCACGTCCCTTCCAGGCAAACTCGGCCGACCTGACACGCTATCATGGGGGAAAGCTGCTAAAAAGAGACCAAAAAGTCCTCCACCCGTCCCCTGTTACCCAGAGGGGACATCGGAGCTTACTTCCAGCCAGCAGCTCCCCTGGCCCGTTCCACAGCAAGGAAGAGCGGCGCCGGGCAACATGGCGGAGGCCGCACCGCGGACACAGGCGCCCAGCAAACTGCCTCCACCTCCACTAACCCGGAGACTAACCTCTGGCTGTCGGACGAGGGCTCGCAGCCAACACCGGACGTGGAGACTGCCTGTCATGTAGGCAGTGAAGATGGCGCCCCGGCTTCCTCCTGCACACCCGCCTCTGCTCAATCTGGCTTCGCGCCGCAGGCGCCGGGCTGCGCTCCTCGGGACATCCCGGCCGCAATGTACCTGTCGGGCCCTGTGAGCGCCGGCACCGCGTCACCGCGCGAGACCAGAGCAGAGACGCCTGCAGTCATCACAGCACGGCTGGCAGCACTGGGGAACGACGTCAGCAGCCTACAAGGTATACAGGCGGGGGGAGGGGGTTTTGGGGACTGCAAGGACTATCAAGCAGGCCTCCATCTTGGACTCTCCGGTCCCCTCACCCAAGGACCTGCTGACTCCACCCCATCGGGCCCTTCCTGCTGCTGAGATGTCCACCACGGATTTGGGGCATCTCACTCCCCCATCTCAGCCCCTGCTCTCAACCCCAAAGGGGGTTTTGGCGCAATTTGACCCCTGTAGTGGGGACCCAGTGGGGCAAGCCGCGCCAGGGCCGAAATCATGCCCTACACAGGACACATCCTCACACTCTGATACCATCATGTGCCCCCAGGCTCACTCGCTGCACGCTCCCTGGCATGCGGCCATTTCCCCAACCAGCAAGCCCTCTCCGAGATGGTCCTCGGGCTCCTCCTGGGGGGATCCAGCGAGCTCACCTGCGCAAAGTTTACTCACGGTGACCCCCTCTTCACCTATCGCTCACCTGACGGTTGTCCCCCCCGAAGCGACCGCCCTGCCTCCTTTCACTTCCTCCTGTCATCGGCCACGCATTTCAAATATCAATATGCAGGACCCAGAGCATTCTGATACACCCTCCTGTACACCTCCTGCCCAGGACGCCTTCCACAGCTCACCAGGGTCTCCATTGGTATCTGCGGAGGATAACAGACCAATCACGCTCTCTGACCTGCACAGATTTACACAGTCCATACCTTCCAAGGATGATCTTTCAGCCTTGGCTAAGCATATCATAACTGAATGCAGACAAGAAATTTCTCTCTTCAAATCTGAGCTGTCCTCACTAAGCTCTAAAGTATCCTCATTGGACCTTGCTCAGCAATCTAACTCACTAACCACGCAGGCTCTCCAGTCCTCTTCGTTCAACTATCTCCGCCAGATTTTTGCGCTTCAACAAGCATATTGGACGACCTTGAGAATCGGATGTTGGCGGAACAACATTATGATGTCCGAGGCCCTGCGTGAATCAGTCGCATCCATGATCTTCTTCCGGTGCTTACTATGATCTTCAACGACTTATTGGATAGAAATCCGTCTGCCCCCATTGAAATCGACAGAGCCCACAGGGCACTTCGTCCTCCAACCTTGGATCCCAAGAAACCTAGGGACGTTATCTGCCGGGTCCATTTCTACCAGTGAAGATTTGACATTACTGCGGTTAGCCCTGTCAGAGGCAAAAAACTTTTCTTTTCAAGACTTGCCCTATACTCCTGCTTAAAGACCTCTCTAGGCATACTCTTTGGGCCCAAACGAGCTGCTTAAAACCTCTCCTCGCTGTGCTACAGGACGCGTCCATTTCCTTTACCGGTTGGGGCTTCCCTTCGCCCTGTTTATAAGAGAAAAGAGCAGTCATTCGCGATTCGTTCTCAGATGAATACCCTCTCAGTGTTGCAGGAAAACTGAACATCCAGGACTTAGTCCTCCTCATGGCACTCTTTGGGCTCTGTTGCAATAAGCCCAATCCTCCACCGAACACCGGTGGATGTGCAGGGGCTTCCCCCGCGGAGGCGCTCAGACAGTTGACGCATCTCAAGAGTGATCCCACAGCAGTCCAATCCCCCATGAGGATTTTTTCATGGATGCGGTGCATGTTTGATTTGGTCCTTGTGACCCTTCGAGGTTTCCTTTTCTGGAATAGTTATTCTTGCATGGACATTATTATCCTCCTGCGCCGACCTTTATCGTAGCTCCGAAGGGGATCTTTTTTTTTTTTTTTTATTTTGATTTTTTTTTTTCTCTTTGTCTCCCCTCTGCTCCTCTCTGCTTTCTTTCCCCCGACTTTTTCCTTTTTGCCCTCCCTTGTACACTTCCTTCTCCCCCCTTTTTTTTTTTTTTTTTTTCTTCTCTCTCTCTCTTCCATTCCCTTCCCTTACTCCCTTTGTAGGCATGGGTTCCTTCTCTTTACTCTGTTTTATTATGATTGGGTTCGCCCCTACCGACTGGAACTAGTCCTATTCCTTTTCTCCTACATTTCTGGTTGGCCGGTTACTCATTGTTCTTTTTATTGTAAACAGTATCTGGACGATGGAGCTTGGATACTTCATGTTTGTGTTTCTGCTATAATCTGTTTGCTGGTACCCCCCCAGTAGGATTTAGTCCCGAAAAAAGCCCTCCTTTTAGGCTTTAGGGACGTTTGGCTCTTGTTAGCCGACTAAGTAGTTCAGTGCAGGCCCTCTGTATTGCCTGCCCTCCTGGTTGTGTGTAGTGCTGAGTGTTGTGAGTAGTTGCCCCACCCTTCTTCCCTGTCTTAGCAACCTCCCTTTCCCCTCACTCTCTCCTTGCCCGCCCTGTGGCTTAGGAACCATGGTGGATATTTCTTCGCTCTTTAATGCCAACAGGTCTCAATATTCCCAGCAAGAGGTCCCAGGTTCTTTACCATTTCCACAAAAAGCGAATATTAAAGTACGTGTGCCTTCAGAGAGCACTTCTTCAAAGAAACGGTCATTGTCCCTACTATACGAAAACAAGTATTACACCACTTGGTTTTTTTGCGAATTGTCGGAAGTCCAGGTGGGAGGTGGCATTAGCCCTCATAAATCTTTAGTGCACTTAGGTTCGAGCGAGCTTGACTGATCGTTCAACGGGCGCTATATCTATATGATTCTTGACTTAGGGGGTCATCTCTTCACTATTGTCAATGCTTATGTCCCCAAAATCAGGTTCAAGCTGGTTTCTTTGTCCGTTCTGGTGGAGAAGCTGATGCCCTTAGCTCAAGGCACGATAGTTCTGTGTTGGGATCTAAAGCGACACTGGACCCGGTTTTAGATAATTCATCGGGTTAAGTCCATCGCCTCTCTACTCGTCCATAAAAGCCATCAAAAAAAGCGTACACCTTCACTGCAACTTTGCGACATGTTTGGCGGCTACAACATCCAGACAGTAAGGATTTCAGTCATTTCTCACTCCCACCTCATTTTGTGTATAGCTCGTTTAGACTATATTTGTGTCGCATGGTGCGTTGCCTTGGGTTTCTCCTCTACGGCGGTTGTGGAAACATTGTCTCCTGATGCTGACCATGCGCCTGTTTATTGTTATTAAACCCCTCCCTTCTTCCTCTGGGCCTGCCTGGTTCATGGCGACTCAATGGTCTCTGCTATTGGGCACTGTTTGTGTAGCAGATATATCCAGACGATTGGGACTTTTTTCAGGATCACAGGAATGCTTCCTCCTCCCGCTTGATCCAATGGGAAGCCGCTCTAAGTAGTCTTTTACATGGGCATCCTGATAGGACGGCTCGAGACTGAAGAGGGACCAGGGCGTCCTAAGCTGCAAGCCGCCCTGTCAAGGGGTCTACACATGGAGCTTCGGCATAAACAGGCTTTTGGCAGGTAGATACTCTTGCGTGACCTATTAGCAGCCTAGTGTTAGAGGTGAAGAGTGTACTGGGAGGCTTCGTGGGGGAAACGATTTCTCAGGTTGGCCGTAGTCGCTTTTCAGAGTATAGTGACAACTTGTGGGACGGGATGTTAGCGGAGGGCCGTTTTGTTGTTGTGGGTGTTGGCAACGAGTCTCCGCCCCCTGCAATGCATTACCCCAAATCAGGACCGCAGATGGTTCCATGGCCCACACGACGAGATGGAGATAGGGAAAGTTTTTCACAACTTTTATTCCAAACTGTATAACCTCCGGCCCACACCCCCTCCCTCCGCGGGCCAGATTTTCCTACTCTTTCTCCGTGACCTTTTGACGGCTGTTGACTTTTCTCAGTGTTTGAATCTTTTGTTCACGGAGTCGAGAACTTTGCTCTGTCATCCGGAGCTTGCCGAGTGCGGATGAATCCGGGCACCGATGGATTCACAGACAAATTCTACATGACTTTCAGAGACGAATTGATTATCGCCTGATGCTTCCGCGCCTTTAACTTTGTATCCCGGACAGCCCATTCCTGCATCTGCGCGCGATGCTGGCTATATTGCCCTGATACCCAACCGGCGTAAAGGACCCCTCAATTTGCAACAGTTATCGCCCAATTCCTTATTAAAATGTGGACTCAAGATGGTATGCAAATCCTAGCGTATAGACTCAACACTGTGCTCCAGGATCTATGTGCAAACCCTGATCCGTGTGGGTTTTGTTCCCGGGCAGGAAGCCCTGAGACTAACAATCCTCAAAACTTAGATATTATCTACACCCATGTCCAGGCTCGCAGATCCCCTTGATGATCCTATTCACTAGACGCCGAAAAAAAGCCTTCTCGATAGGATTTCTTGGGCATCCCTGGTGCTACTACTTCGGCGTCTGTGGGATGGGACCCATCTTTATTTCCAAGATCTTCGGCTCCTCTATCAAAATGCCTTCCGCCAGCTGAGGATTAACGGCCCCTATCGATCATTCTGAACACGAAGTACAAGACAAGGTGCCCCCTATCGCCTCTCCTGTACGTCCTGGTCATGGAACACTTGCTTTCTGGCAATACGTGGTGATCCGGGTATTACGTGGTATTACAATTGACGGAAGCGAATATAAATGCTCGCGTGTGCGGACGTTCTTTTATGTGTACATAACTATTCCAACTACATCCCTCCCCTCTCTTATGTCTGTACTCCAGGCTTTTGGCACCTGGTCAAATTTCAAGATTAACATATCCAAGTCCAAAGCGATGAGTGTAGGGCTGTCCTCCCCAGTCCTTGCCCAGCTTAGGCGAGATCTCATTCCCCTTTATGTCGGCCATCTAAGGGTCTGTCCTACTTAGGGACTACCTTCCGGCTACCTTATCCGGAGCATATTCTCTCTTCTTTTTGAATCTGTCTACGCGACCAACTCATGGACTAGAGCACTGCTTCCTTGTTTGGGAGAGTCTATATTCTGAAAGATGTCTATATTGACCACCGCTATCCTATACCTCCTGCAAACGATCCCTTGTCTCCATTCCAACACTCTTTTTGGGATTGCCGTGTACAACGCCTCTTTACGTCTTGTTTGGCCCTCCACTCGCCCAGACTGTCTTATGCAACTCTAACTAGACATAAATCCTTGGGTGGTCTGGGGCTTTCCCAAACTGTAAGGAAATTTTATTTGCTGCAGCATACGCTAGGGTACGTGGAAAATGGTGTGACACAGTGATCAGAAGATTTGACCCGTATTGCCGTGACGGTGTCTCTCACTGTCTCTTGCAATCGCTCACCTGGATCTGGACTCCCTTCCCCTTGCAAAACCGTATTCTAGGTTCTACTTCTCGGTTAAAACACCCTGGACATCGAGTTGTTTCCTCATAATAAATGTACCAAATTTTATTTGACAAAGAGTGGTCCCCATTTTGCACAATTCGGACAATCCATCTTTTCCACCTGGGGTGGGCCCACGTCCTTTTTTGGGAGCTACTAAGCTCACTCTCCTTTACGTCTCAACCAGGTATATGGCCCTGGTAATCAGATTATTCCATTATAAGGTTAGCTGTAGCCGAGTTCCTGGTCTACGCTTTCTCCACTTTTCAGTATCACCAACTAAATATCATTTCCTTTCCTCTTTTGGAAACACTCTTCAGGGAGCAGAGACCCCCTCAACCCCCCCCCCAGCCCCTACTAAAATTCGATACAATTATGTCAGCAAAAGCTCTCCCCAAGACATGACTTTATCTTCACTGTACTCCCGAGCTGTACGCTGTTGACAGGTTAAACCTCCTTCTTACTGTGCTGCATGGGAGAAGGATATCGGTCCAGAGCTTTTCTCCTGTGCAATGGCGCAAATGTTTTGAGCCACTCACAGGGCTCGTTGTTTGCGAATAAGGCCTCAGGAGACAAGCTTTAAAAATTTTGACTCGCTGGTACAGGGTCCCCCATGTGCTACATAAGTGGTTCCGCAGGTTACTGAGATCATTGCTGGCGATGTGGAACTTCTAGGGGGACTTTGCTGCCAATATGGTGGGAATGTTACATGTCTCTGTCGGGCTTCTGAAGTGCAGTGTATCGTGCATTAAAGACACCTCTGGAATATCCATCCCTGGACACCCGCAGCTCAGCATTGTTGTCTGTTCAAGTAGGAGCTCCCACCTACAAAAAGTCCCCTTCTTCGTCCATCTCCTACAGGCGGCACTAAGACCGTCATCCCCATGAAGCTGGGAAAACGCGGACACCCCCCACGATTTGAAGAGTGGCTATACTGGGTCCTTCCCTGTTTACACATGGAGGAACTATGAGCTACCACAGATGATAAGGTTTCGGGCGCTGAAGCCAGATCATGGACTGCCTTGGTGCAATTCCAGGCCTCGCTCATGCTTCCAAGCCCTATCCGCTTAGATAGTTTAGGGTTTATCAAGGCCTTTCAACTTTGAATCCTTTCCTAATTTACCTCCTTACCTTCCTGTTTTCTTCCTCTCCCCCTCTCCCTGTGTGACTGTAGATTTGTGGGCTGGGAGTGCAGGGTCTGCTACCTCTGGTCGTATTGCAAGTGGCCAAGGTTTAGCTACGCCACTTGTTACTATATAGGGCCTCGTTGCCCCTCCTGTTATTTGGGCGTTGAATGCCATCCTCCTCATTATCGCTTTTTCATTAAGCTGTCATGCCTATGTGGGTGTTTTTTTTTTTTTTTCTTTTCTTTTCTGTGTTTTATCTCGAGTTTACAAGCTCACGAGTTGCATGCACCACCTGCTTGCCTTTTTAGCCTGCTATAGCATTTAATCTGCAGCGTACCTGTCAACCTTATTTATCAGCGAGAATATGTTTTATTTTCTATTCCTTCTTTGCTGTGATCCAGTATTTGCGACAATGTTTTGATTGTTACTTTACTGTGTACTTGCACTGTTCCTTAAATTGATATTCCTTTGTATCGCCTTGTTTTCTATAAAATAGTTTGTGAAAATGCCAAAAATAAACACAAAAAAAAAACAAAAGAGAAAGTCAACGGACTGGTCAGAGAAACGTCACTGTGAGTCACAGATGTTAACTGCAACCTGTAATCACTTATATGTCTGCGAGCCTGTGTACACTGATATCTACCACTATATATGGTCACTGTATGGAGATAAATACAGTCTGCAGAGCTGTGTACATGGTGTCTACCACTATATGGTCACTGTTTGGAGGTTAATATACAGTCTGCAGGCTGATGTACACTGATATTATTACCACTATATTGGGTCACTGTATGGACGGTAATCATCGTCTGCGAGCCTGTGTACCACTGGTTTCTACCGACGTTATATGGTCTCTGTATGGAAGGTTATATTACAGTCTGCAGAACCTGTGTACAACTGGTTTCTACCACTATATGGTCACTGTATGGTGGAAATATACAGTCTGCAGTGCTTGGTGTACAACTGTGTGTCTACAGTATATGGTCACATGTATGAGGCTAATCTACCAGTCTGAGAGACTGTGTACACTGGTGTCTACCCACGTATATGGTAACTGTATGGTGGTTATTACAGTCTGCAGAGCCTGTGGACACTAGTTATACCACTTTATGGTCACTATATTATTATATATTATTATTATTAGAACAGTATTGTCTTTGTGTACTGATCTGTTATAGTGTAGTAGGTTATTTATTTCGTACTATGTGGTGGTAATTTTGTGGTCATGTTCTGGTGGTATAATCAGGGTCCTTATGTAATAGGCGTTATTGGTAAATGGTTGTTTTGGTTTATAGTGGATGTGATAGTTAGCAGTATGATGGGGAGATGTATGGTGAGGTTATTTGCCCCTTGTAGTATCTACATTATCTAACAGCTTGTCTGGTACATGGTCATGGTCAGGGAGAGGGGGGGGCCCTTCCAAAAGTTTGCGAGGGGGCCCTGGCTTCTTAGTTACGCCCTTGATCACAGAGCTCAGTCTTTCTCTTCTCCCTCTATCATTTAACCCTATGTATCACCAGAGCTTCAGCTCCTCTCCTCTATCATAATAACACTATATATCACAGAGCTCAGCTCCTCTCCCTATTTCATATAACCCTATATATCACAGAAGCCAGCTCCTCTCCTTATCATATAACCCTATATATCCACAGAGCTCAGCTTCTCTCTTTCATTAACCCTATATCTCACAGAGCTCAGCTTCTCTCTCTATCATATAACCCTATTTATCACAGAAGCTCAGCTTCTATTCCTCTATCATATAACCCTATATATCACAGAGATCAGATTTCTCTCTCTATCTTATAACCCTATATATCACAGAGACTCAGCTTCTCTCTCTATTCATATACCCCTATTTATCACAGAGCTCAGCTCTTCTCCCTCATCATATAACCCTAATATTATCACAGAGCTACAGCTCCTCTCCATCTATCATATAACCCTATATATCACAGAGCTCAGCTCTCTCTCTATCATATAACCAGTATATTTCACAGAGCTCAGCTTCTATCCTCTATCATAATTAACCCTATATAGCACAGAGCTCAGTTTCTCTATCCTCTATCTTATAACCCTTATATATCACTGAGCTCAGCTTATCTCCTCTATCATATAACCCTATATATCACACAGAGCCTCAGCTCCTCTTCTCTTATCATATAACCCTATATATCACAGAGCTCAGCTTCTCTCCTCTATCATATAACCATTTATAGCACAGGATGCTCAGCTTCTCTACTGTATCTTATAACCCGATATATCAAGAGCCTCAGCTTCTCTTCCCTCTATCATATAAACCCTATATATCACAGATGCTCAGCTCTTATCCCTCTATCATATAACCCTATATTTCATCAAGAGACTCAGCTTCTCTCCTCTATCATTATTAACACTATATATCACAGAGCTCAGACTCCTCTCTTTCATATAACCCTTATATCACATGAGCTCAGCTCCTCTCTCTATCATATAACCCTTTATACTACAAGAGCTCAGTCCTCTATCATGGAGCCGATATATCACAGAGCTCAGCTCTCTCCTCTTTATATAATCACCTATATATCCCAGAGCTCAGCTTCTCTCCTTATTTTAACCCTATATATCAGGAGCTCAGCTTCTCTCTCTATCATATAACCCTTATATATCACAGAGACAGTATCGCGCGCTCGCACGCATCTCTCATCGAATTCATATAAACCTATATATCACAGCAGCTCAGCTTCTCTCCTCTATTATATAACCCTCTTATATCAGGCTCAGCTCCTCAGCTCCTCCTCCCTCAATTCATATAACCCTATATATCACAAAGCTCAGCTTCTACTCTCTTTATCATATAACCCTATATATCAAAGCTCAGCTCTCAGCCTCCTCCTTCCCTCTATTTATAACCCTATGCCTCCTTACACAGAGCTCAGGCTTCTCTCCTCTATCACTTACCCTATATATCTCAGAGCTCAGCCCTCTTTCATATAACACTATATATCCCACAGAGCTCAGCTTCTCCTTCTCTAGTTCATATAAACCTATTATATCACAGGAGCTCCGCTTCTCTCCTCTATCACATAACCCTAATATATCACAGAGCCAGCTCACTTATCATCTATATATAACCAAATATATCACAGGGCTCAGCTCTCTCCTACCCTATCATCTAACCCTATATATCACAGAGCTCCAGAATCCCCTCCTCTATCATTTAAACCATAATATATACAGAGCCAGCTCCTCTCCTCTATCATATAAACCCTATCTAATCACAGAGCTCAGCTTTCTGCTCTTTCATACAAAACCTATTAATCACAGAGCTCAGCTCCCCTCCTCTATCATTTAATCATATATATCACAGAGCTCATCTCCTCTCCTCTATCATATAACCCTATATATCACAGAGCTCAGCTCCTCTCCTCTATCATATAACTCTATATATCACAGAGCTCAGCTTCTCTGCTCTATCATATAACCCTATATATCACAGAGCTCAGCTCCTCTCCTCTATCATATAACCCTATATATCACAGAGCTCAGCTTCTCTCCTATATCATATAACCCTATATATCACAGAGCTCAGCTCCTCTATCATATAACCCTATATATCACAGAGCTCAGCTCCTCTCCCTCTATCATATAACCCTATATATTACAGAGCTCAGCTCCTCTCCTCTATCATATAACCCTATATATCACAGAGCTCAGCTTCTCTCCTCTATGATGTCCTCTTCTCAGAGAGGGTAGCAGAAACTACCTGACAAGTTCCCTTTATTGTCATCTGCACACAGGCCGGACTGCCCATAGGGCAAACCGGGCATTTGCCCGGTGGGCCGCTGGGGTCCAGGCCGCATTGCCGGCTCGGAGAACCCGCCGAGGGGAGCGGTGTTTCCCCCCGGCGGGCCCTGAGTAGCGGCGCATGACGCACGTACAGGGGCCACAATGGTCACATAGGCGACCGGACTCCTGTGCCAGGGTGTCGACAGGCCCCTCTCACCACACGGCTGCCGCCTGCAAAGCGGGGAGCGAGCAGCGGCCGAGGCAGAAAAGCTGGGATCTTCTGATTCCGGCCGTTCAGCTCCCAGGAGGCCGCGGGGCAGGTGTGCGATGTAATGACGTCATCGCGCGCCTGCTCCCGTGGCCCGCACTTTGCTGCGAGCAGCCGCCAGCTCCGGACAAGAAGAGGCGAGCAGAAGAGGAGGGCAGAAGAGGAGGGCAGAAGAGGAGGGGAACCAGGTGAGTATTATAATTTTTTTTTTTTTTTAACTAATTACTGGCCCTGCCTGCCTCAGAGCTAGCCCTGCCTGCCTCAGAGCTAGCCCTGCCTGCCTAAGAACTAGCCCTGCCTGCCTAAGATAGCCCTGCCTGCCTAAGAACTAGCCCTGCCTGCCTAAGAACTGGCCCTGCCTGCCTAAGAACTGGCCCTGCCTGCCTAAGAACTAGCCCTGCCTGCCTCAGAACTAGCCCTACCTGCCTAAGAAGTAGCCCTGCCTGCCTAAGAACTGGCCCTACCTGCCTAAGATAGCCCTGCCTGCCTCAGAACTAGCACTGCCTGGCTGCCTCAGAACTAGCCCTGCCTGCCTCAGAACTGGCCCTGCCTGCCTAAGAACTAGCCCTGCCTGCCTCAGAACTAGCCCTGCCTGCCTCAGAACTAGCCCTACCTGCCTCAGAACTGGCCCTGCCTGCCTCAGAACTAGCCCTGCCTGCCTCAGAACTAGCCCTGCCTGCCTCAGAACTAGCCCTGCCTGCCTCAGAACTAGCCCTACCTGCCTAAGAACTGGCCCTGCCTGCCTCAGAACTAGCCCTACCTGCCTAAGAACTGGCCCTGCCTGCCTAAGAACTAGCCCTGCCTGCCTAAGAACTGGCCCTACCTGCCTAAGAACTGGCCCTGCCTGCCTAAGAACTGGCCCTGCCTGCCTAAGAACTAGCCCTGCCTGCCTAAGAACTGGCCCTACCTGCCTAAGAACTGGCCCTACCTGCCTAAGAACTAGCCCTACCTGCCTAAGAACTAGCCCTGCCTGCCTCAGAACTATCCCTGCCTGCCTCAGAACTGGCCCTGCCTGCCTCAGAACTAGCCCTACCTGCCTCAGAACTAGCCCTGCCTGCCTAAGAACGTGCCCAACCAGCCTAAGAACCGGCCCTGCCTGCCTAAGAACTGGCCCAGCCTGCCTAAGAAGTGGCCGTGCCTGCATAAGAACTAGCTCTGCCTGTCTGCCTAAGAACTAGCCCTGCCTGCCTGCCTAAGAACTAGCCCTACCTGCCTAAGAACTAGCCCTACCTACCTGCCTAAGAACTGGCCCACTCTGCCTCAGAACTGGCCCTGCCTGCCTCAGAACTGGCCCTGCCTGCCTAAGAACTAGCCCTGCCTGCCTCAGAACTAGCCCTACCTGCCTAAGAACTAGCCCTGCCTGCCTAAGAACTGGCCCTGCCTGCCTCATAACTAGCCCTACCTGCCTCAGAACTAGCCCTGCCTGCCTAAGAACTAGCCCTACCTGCCTAAGAACTGGCCCTGCCTGCCTAAGAACTAGCCCTGCCTGCCTAAGAACTAGCCCTACCTGCCTAAGAACTGGCCCTGCCTGCCTAAGAACTGGCCCTGCCTGCCTAAGAACTAGCCCTGCCTGCCTAAGAACTAGCCCTACCTGCCTAAGAACTGTTCCTGCCTGCCTAAGAACTAGCCCTGTCTGCCTAAGAACTAGCCTTGCCTGCCTAAGAACCGGCCCTACCTGCCTAAGAACCGGCCCTACCTGCCTAAGAACTGGCCCTGCCTGCCTAAGAACTGGCCCTGCCTGCCTAAGAACTGGCCCTACCTGCCTAAGAACTAGCCCTGCCTGCCTAAGAACTGGCCCTGCCTGCCTAAGAACTAGCCCTGCCTACCTGCCTAAGAACTAGCCCTGCCTACCTGCCTAAGAACTAGCCCTACCTGCCTGCCTAAGAACTAGCCCTACCTACCTGCCTAAGAACTGGCCCTGCCTGCCTAAGAACTGGCCCTGCCTGCCAAAGAACTAGCCCTGCTTGCTCAGAACTGGCCCTGCCTGCCTCAGAACTAGCCCTACCTGCCTCAGAATTAGCCCTGCCTGCCTAAGAACTAACCCTGCCTGCCTAAGAAGTGGCCCTGCCTGCCTAAGAACAAGCCTGCCTAAGAACAAGCCTGCCTAAGAACTGGCCCTGCCTGCCTAAGAACTAGCCCTGCATGCCTAAGAACTATCCCTGCCTGCCTAAGAACTGGCCCTGCCTGCCTGAAGAACTAGCCCTGCCTGCCTAAGAACTAGCCCTGCCTGCCTCAGAACTGGCCCTGCCTGCCTAAGAACTGGCCCTGCCTGCCTCAGAACTAGCCCTGCCTGCCTAAGAACTAGCCCTGCCTGCCTAAGAACTAGCCCTGCCTCCTAATTACTGGCCCTGCCTGCCTAAGAACTAGCCCTGCCTGCCTAAGAACTAGCCCTGCCTG
Organism: Phyllomedusa bahiana; assembly: GCA_025379985.1. Classification (NCBI taxonomy): domain Eukaryota; kingdom Metazoa; phylum Chordata; class Amphibia; order Anura; family Hylidae; genus Phyllomedusa; species Phyllomedusa bahiana. Next base: position 1,836 of record JAODAL010049688.1, on the reverse strand, counting down.
CCTAAGAACTAGCCCTGCCTGCCTAAGAACTAGCCCTACCTGCCTAAGAACTGGCCCTGCCTGCCTAATTACTGGCCCTGCCTGCCTAAGAACTAGCCCTACCTGCCTAAGAACTGGCCCTGCCTGCCTAAGAACTGGCCCTGCCTGCCTAAGAACTAGCCCTACCTGCCTAAGAACTGGCCCTGCCTGCCTAAGAACTGGCCCTGCCTGCCTAAGAACTGGCCCTGCCTGCCTAAGAACTAGCCCTACCTGCCTAAGAACTGGCCCTGCCTGCCTAAGAACTGGCCCTGCCTAAGAACTAGCCCTGCCTGCCTCAGAACAAGCCCTACCTGCCTCAGAACAAGCCCTGCCTCCCTAAGAACTGGCCCTGCCTGCCTAAGAACTGGCCCTGCCTGCTTAAGAACTAGCCTTACCTGCTTAAGAACTGGCCCTACCTGCCTAATTACTGGTGCTGCCTGGGTAATTACCTGGGACAGCCCCAGCTACCTGCTTTAGGAGGTCTATATACTTACCTGCCTAATGGGGGGTCTTGAATACCTACCTAATGGGGGGTCTACCTATTTACATGCCACTTATATGACTTTTCTTAATTTCTAATTTTTAGGATCTAACATACACTGTTTAGGGTACAATTACTGTGTAGGGCACCAAAAGGGGCATTATTACTATTTGGGGCTCTATGGATGGGGAGATTGTACAGAGTTGGGAATTGATAGGAAAGGTGCTGGAAAAGAGAGTATGAGATGTATTTGTGGTAAAATCTGCAGGGACGAGTAGTGACCGGGAGAAGAAGACATTGCATGCTGAACCAGACAGAGAAAAAAGGGAAGGGAACAACTCATCAGGAAAGACGTCATGGAGGTCTGGACCAGATGGAGAAGAAAAGGAGAAGAGAACAACTCCCATCAGAGATGAGGTCTCCTGTGAGTCCCTGCTGTCAGGGGTCATTTTCCTTCTGTGTTGAATCAGTGCTGTATTCATGTGATGGTGACCTGACTACTGGGGATGGGATTGGTGGGGTTGTAGGTTGTGCTGGTGCTTATGTAGTGTCAGTGTGGGCTTGTCCCTGATTGTAAAGCAAGTGCACACCTGACTCTGTGACAAGGGGTTTCTCTGCACTTTTTCTTTCTTGCTTGTGTGTAGGCGGCTCTCACACAGAACTTTTTTTGGTGCGTTTTTTGATGCGTTTTTTGTGCAGAAATGTACAGCATTAACTGCTCTGCCTTTCTGCATAAAACCGCACCAAAAACGCACCAAAAATGCTCCGTGTGGAAGCAGCTTTATAGTGTAGTATATTTTAGAAAGTGTCGAGGTGCGAGAACAAGGGACATTTTGTAAGCGGATATTGTATGTGGGCTGCTGGGGGCTTAGTGCCAGGGCTGATTTTTATTCCCAGTCCGGCCCTGTCTGCACATACCCGATGAACTCGCAGATACAGTAGTATTTGAATCTTGAAACTATATATTGTAAAGCATGTGGTGCCATCTGCTGGCGCCAGTGATATGATTATACTGATTTTTACCAGGGTGTCTGCCAGGTAGTTTTATTGCATAAGGCAGAGGTGCCAATAGGGCAGTACGGGCAGTACTCCTGTCAGGGGCCCTAATTAAAAAGGGGCCCAGTGATATGTTAAAAAATTGGAACTACCAAATTTGGCATGACCAAGGTGTTCAAAGGGTGGCGGACTTTGTGAATAAAAGTACCAGAAAAATATATTTCTTCAATGAAGCACAGAGTAAATACCCGATTCTGGGACCGCATCCCTTTCACTACCATCAAGCATGCAGTTACGTGCGGGCAGGTGGGGGGGAAAATTGGGGGAAAAAAGATTGGGGA
>JAODAL010049687.1:0-27987 GCA_025379985.1 Phyllomedusa bahiana | reverse complement strand
GGAACACTGTGAAAATGAAGCCCAAAAAACAATGGCAGAACTGCATCCCCTCCCTCCCTCCATTTTTCAGGCCCCAATCAAAAAAAAAACTAGGGAAAACCCCCTGTGCACCCAAAATGCACAATACACCCCTAGAAGAGACCCATGAGGGGTGTTGAATCCAAAATGGGGCATCTTCTGGAAAGTTTCACCTCTTTTGGTAACTTTGTGGGTTTTAAAGAACATAGCACCCCCCGTTGTTTTGTGTCATTCCCTGCCCAAAGGCCATGTTTAAATTTAGGGGAATAAGAATAAGAAAAGGGGGTTTTGGTATTTGCTGCAGTTGTTTCTTACCTAGCATTTCTTTTAGGACTCTCTGTATTTGCAAGCACCGCTGCTATCTACCAAGGGGTTAAGTACATCTGTGCCTCTTTTACGTGGACCGTGTTGCTTGATATTTGACTGGTGCCAATCAATTTTTCCTTTTCTATGTAAGTGCCAGGGGCTCCTGGGGCCCCTGGCACTTACATAGTGTGCCCAATGGATAAGACAGCCCTGGCTGGGACCCCTCCTCCCCCACTGATTACAAGAACAGAGTTCTTGTAATAATTTATGTCTCCATTACTTTGAATATCTGAATGTATTGGTATATGAGACTTTTTATGTTTTATGTCCAAAGAGGGGAAGAAAGAGACGAAGAAGTGGGGGAAAAAAATTGAAAAGGGGAAACATCAGGAGGGGGGGAGGAGAAGGGGAAGGAAAGATCAGGGAGGAACTCAGAAGGAAAGAAGGAAGAAAGATCAGGAGGAGGAAACATCAGAAGTTTTTAAAAAAGGAAAAGAAAGATGGGGAGGAGGAACTTGGGGAAGCAAAAGCTAAAGGGAGGAGGGGAAAGGGAAAAAAAACATATGAAAGGAGCATTCACGGGTTACTTTTGTATTTATTATTCTTATTTAAGAATATTGTCTGATAACCCCATAATATATGCGATGATTTACATTTCTTTTTGTAAAAATTTTATATTCGATAAAAATACCTGTTTTTTTTTCCATCAGGCGGATGAGAGACGGTTTTGGGCCCAGGCCACTAAAACGGAAATTATAAATACCCCTAAATTTTATGTATTACGGTTTCATTCTGTCTTGTAGGATTAGAGAGGTAACCCCCAAGTGTGAGTTTAGTATAAGCCCTTTAAATAATTAACTTTTCTGATTTTAAAGGGGTTGTCCCATCACGCCCTTTGATGACATCAAAGGGGATATGTCACCAATCACAGAAGAGTTTGGATCCTACCTCTGGGACCCGCACCTATCTCCAGAAAGGGCCCCTGAAAAACCTCATCGAATGGTGAAGTGGGCCATCTAGGCGTCATACCCCATTCATTTAAATTTGGATGTCCAAAGATCACTGATAAAACCCGCTCACCTGTACTCGGAAACCCCCTTGAAATAAACCGGAGAGTGCCCCCGCATCTGCAGCCATTCTCTGCTCATAACGGGGAGTTTTGGGTGCCCTTCTAAAAATATCGTGGGCTCCAGAGTATGGGGTTAAGAATAGCACCAGTATTTCTGTAGAGTTATTATATGGGATTTTATCTTGTACAGGGATAGTGAATTATCCCTCATGTGATCAGTAGGGTTTTTACTAACCCCCCTTTAAAAATCAAGCCTTTTTTACCTTATGATGCACTGAGGCTGGTTCATATCTGGGTTGGAGTTCGTTCGGAGCCTCTGCACAGATTCCAGAAAATAAGGAAAAGGTACAAGTAGCCTGCATTGCTTCCTGTAAGAAAACAGAAACAGAAACCCGATGTAGTCAATAGGGGACCCTTGGTTGCTGTTGATGTCCATTATGTAATGGGAGGAGGGGGGGGGATACAGATAAATTGTAACCGATTATGTAGCCATTACAGATTTTCAATTATTATTGGTAAGATAAAACTACAAAGGGATCAGCCATGTAGTATATCGTACTTTTTTAGGGTGCTGGAGGGGGTATATGGGGGATTTGGTAGAGGGGTTCCAGGTAACAGAACTATTTATTTGGGAAAAACGAAAGATGGACAAACCCCCTTGGGTCAGGGGACCAGTAAATTTATAATGAGAACAGAGCCAGGTTTATACGCTGGAGCCCCTTTGGGCCCCGAACCCTTGTGATGTTAGATCTACCTCTCTCACTTTCTAAAGCTCTCTCTTCAAATATAGTCCCCCCATTACTTTGAAAAGATGAAAATTTTTTGGTAATGAGAATTTAGTTTTTTGCCAAAAGAGAGGAAAAAATAGAGATGGAAGAAGCGGAGGGAAAAGGGAAGGGAAACATCGGAGGGGGAGAAAAAGGGAAAAGCTAGATCGGGGGATGATAAAAAGACAAGATAATTCGGAATTTTTTATGTATGATATTTCGGAATTTCAAAATATTTCGGATTTCATGTGTACGTTAATTTTTTGTAACTAACAAGAAATTTAAAAACATTGTCGATCTTTTGTGTTTACCTTCTCGATCTCATATTTTTAGCAAAGGACAAAGCCCATAAGGCTAAGGTGTGATTAAAGCATTATAAAACCCATGACCTGATTGATACTATGAAATATTTCACCACTGTGGAAAAGTATAATTATGTTAGTAAGAATTTCTAATTTTTGTATAACAATACTGTCTTTTTTTCCATTGACTGTCTGGGAAGACAATGGCCCGGCCACCAAAACGGGAATTATAGAAATCTCCCGATTTCTGTAGAGTATGAGGGGTTTTCTTTGTAAGGATTAAGGGGGGGGGCAGTCCATATGAGCCATTACTTTATATTAACCCAAAAAAAATTTTGCATTTTACATTTTTGCCCCCTCCACATTAGCAAACCTAAAGGGGAGGAATTTTTTAGGGGGGGGGGGGTGTTTAAAAAAATTTTTGGGGTTGTTGTAAATTTTTATTGGTATTTGTATAATATTTTAAGAAAGGGTTATGTAAATTTTATTTTTGGAGGTGGTAGGAAAGAGAATTTTGACGAAAGAAAACAAAGGGGGAAAGGGGGGATGGGATGGAGTTTGTAAAGGGTGAAAATGGGTTTTTATTTTTGTTGAAAGTTTAAGGTTTGTTCACAAAGGAGGCTTTTTATCTTAAAATCTTCAAAAACAAATACTTTTTCAATATATGTCCATTAACAGTTCCTACCTATTCCTAATATCCCCCCTTTTATGGGCCTTTCATCGCTCCTCAGGGCCATAGCTACAACCTGTTTGAACTCCCTAAAGGGAAAACCAGCAGGTCGCTATAGCTACAGCCCTTGCTTTACTGCGCCTAGTAGAAGTCAATAAACATGCCCCTGAATTCAAAGTGAAACCAAGAAAACAGCACTGAGGTAAGATGAATCAACGTAGTGAGACAACCCCTTTAAGTCTAAAAAAAGGGGAGTCAGACAATCCCTATACTCTTGTAGGTGTTTGTCTTCATTCTGGTGTAAAGGACCCTTTAAAAGTCACATTCTTCTTATCTGCATTACATAACAGGAATGAGACAATGTAGTGAGCTACTGCAAGTCTTTTTGCATATCTTGTATCAGCTCCAGACATGTCTGTAAGGGGTGCTAATAGAGGACCAGAGGCTGGTTTGGATTCTGTGGATGAGCTGCTGGCGCAGCTCCGGCAGGCAGCGGGGGAACGCGGCCCGGCCTGGCGTCAGGCTCAGGTACGGGGTGCACTGGGAGAGGATTTTCGGCATCCGTGGCTTCTGCTGCGGGCGCCTCTGCCTCTCCTGGTTTGGGCTCTGGGCCGGGGTCTTCATCCAAGCGCCGGACCCGCCCTCCAGAGCGCCTTAACCCCGAAGTAATCCCCCGGGTCCGCGCACGCCGTCGGAGCCCCTCTCGGGACCCTCCGGGCCGGACCGCGCGTTCATCAGGGCGGTCTCGCGCGGTTCGACCCAGGAGGAATCCATGCAGGTGGGTGGACCCAGCGGAGCGCAGCGGGCATTGCCCCAGTTCAGGGGTGGCGTCGTCTGGGGCTCCTGTCGTCGAGGCGTCGGGACCAGCGGCGGGGCCCTCTGGCGAGGATCCAGTCAAGGGGCACGCCAGGGATCGTCGGCGGGATGTGGAACCTGAGGACTTAGCGGCGGGACGCAGTGTGCGACCTACTCGAGGCGCTGAAGAGTGGTGGACGTGCGGTCCAGGAAGGCTGGAGCCTGCGAACCAACTAGGGAGTCCACTTGGGGTCCCTATGCCAAGGGAACTGGGCGAGCGGCTTCGGTCGGAGGTCCATCTAGTCCGGAGTCGACATCCTTCGGAGGTGGGAATGCGAAGTGGAATCGGCAGCGACTGGTAATCGTCTTCAGGGATCGGGCAGCGCGGCTGGTGGGAACACAGCTCCCGTGCAGCCTGGTGAGTTGTCTTCTATGTGTATAGTCTCCGTCGGGGTGTTCGTCACAGGGATCGGCGAGGGAAGTAGCTCCGACGAGGGGGGGGGGTTCAGACATGGCAGGAGTTGGCGGGTAGTTTGAGGGACCTGTTGGTACGGTTCCAAGGGTCGAGCGGACCGGCGGGGCCGTTACCGGTGTCTGCATGGGGTTCGGTGGTGACATCTTTGGGAGATCCTCTACCCGCTCCGATGGGGGGGGGCGAGCTAGGAGCGAGTAGTGGGAAGGGTAAGGGGGGTGACGGTTTCGGTGCAAACCGAACAGGACTCGGTGGATAGGGTGCGCCTAGATGATAGGGCTAAAGAGGAGGTCTACGTATGTTTTGAGGGCCCATTAGGTGCACACCAGAAGAAGGAGGTGAAGGAAAAAATCTGGCAAGACGAGTACGTCAAGATTTTTTCCCTCCTCCCACTTGAAAAATTTAACTTAGCAAAAGGGAAATGGGATGAAAGTAAAAACGAAGAAGAGGAGAAACGAGTGGCAGTTTATTCCCCAGACCTTTACAAATTGGCTCAGGGCATTTGCCATTTTTGCAACGTCATTGGAGAAAAGTAAACCCGGAGCACTGTATCGGACATTGTTTTGCTAGTATGGTCTTTCAATAGGGTAGGCGCAGGGTGGAGGTGAGAGTCTATGGGGGCCCGGCGTGGCTCCGCTATGACGAACAATGAATCAGCGGGAAAGCAGTGCGGCCTTCAATCCGATGAGGGATCATAAGGACATCGTTGTTGTTGTTGCGAGTTATGATGGCTCCCACTCTATTATGGACAGCCCTTTCAGTAGGAACCTGGTGCTCCGTCAAGCAGGGGGTACCACCGTGTTTTTGGGCGGTTTCCCAGGGGTTGATTAAGCCGGAACTGCTGGCAATTTAAACGAGCAATCAGTGAGTCGGTTTTGGACAGGCTGCCCGATTTAAGCACTCTGCTCCGTATGCAGTGCAGCATCTCATGGGTGCGTACGCGATGCATTGTGAAAGGGAACAGGAAAAGGTGGCTAGTGCTGTCTCAAGGGAGAGACGCGCGGTGGAACACCGACGCGATGTGTCCGACCTAAGTTAGTACCCCGATCGATCGGCAGCTTCGGTTTTATTAACCGGAGGGGTTTAGTGAGGGTTTCGTATCCCATTCGCCTCTGCTCAAGTAGTTCCATTCTCAATGAGTAAACTGCGTCGGCGCGTTACACTCTGGGGGTGGTAACGGATATGTCGTCCCAAAGAGGTTGGCACTAAAGCAGGATGGCGGGCCATTTCATCCTTGCCAGTTCCTGATTTGGCGTTTCTTCTCCTTTGGTGGTGGTCCCAAAAAAGAACTCAATAAGTTTTAGGCTGAATCCTCATTGTCATTCCCAAAGGATTTATCCGGTTAACGACGGTATTGACTCCCAACTCTGTTCGGTGTGGTCAATACTCGTTCGAATCAGCAGGCTATCGCTGGGTCAGGAATTATGCCTTGGGACTCTCATGTCCAAGACGGATATTGAATTCCGCCTTCTGACTTTGCCGGTACATCCGACAGACACGCGACTGTTGGGTTGTTTTTTGGAGGGGGGTTTTATGTCAATATTCGGTGTCTACTCGATGGGGTTTCGATATCATGTTTCTATTTGAAACAATCATTCCATTTTGGAATGGGTGGTCCGGGACGTTTCTGGGTGCCTTCGCATCCACTACTTGATGACTTTCTCTGCTTGGCCCAGCGGACTCAGAGTATGGCGGGTCGCTGTTGGCAAATCGAGCAATGGGTAGTAGGCCATTTTGTGGCCCAATTGGCCCCTAAAAAAATGGAGGCCCGACTACGACTATTAATTTCTTGGGCATTAGGATCTATCCTTGACCATGATGGAATGTAGCTGTCCGGGAATACAAGCTGTGTGATAAGAGCCGGAAAAATAAGGAATATTCTTGCGAGCAAAAAGTAACCTGAGCGGACATACAGACCCCTTTTGGGCAAGCTGAATTTTGCTTGCCGTATCATGCCCATGGGAAGAGTGTTTTCCTCAGTCGATTGCGGGGACAACGGCGGGTGTTCAGGCCACCACTTCATTTTATTCGGGTGACTGGAGGGATGAAAACAGGACTTGAGTTGTGGCATTCCTTTTTGGAACGATATAAAACTGGCGAATCTAATATTTTGTGACATGGCATCTCGAATGCTGGATTTTAAATCTTTACGATCGCGGGCGGAGAGTGTGGTTTTGGAGCTTACCCAAACCAAGGCTTGTCCCGAAAGTGAAGGCGGTCCAAAAAATCAGGGCAACAGTTAGGAATAGGATAGATCCTTTCAATTGTGAAAACATGGGAGTAGTTCTGTAATCGGACCTCTTCACCTCTAGTCCCTTGTTTGTGTGTCGACTGGTGTTGAGTGTTGTAGTTAAAATATAGTGGTTGTGGCGACTCATGTTCCAGGGTAAAAAATGACTTTGGCCGATGCTTATCTCGTTCACCATTTGGAGTCGCTATCGTAACTGGATCCTGAGGTGGTGTAAGTGGAACATAGAGCGCCAAAATAGGAAATTGTGTAACTAGGTTTATGATTCCCAAACCGGTTGGTCGATCGGTCGCAAGCGAAAGGAACCTATGATGGCCTACTCAGCGTCGAGGTGTGCTGTGGGAACGCTGGATGGGAATAGTGGGTTCCACTTTCTTCTAACCGCCGAAATAGTTCACGGTCGGCACTGTTAGCTGTATTGGGTCACTGCGGCTAATGAAGAGATGGAGTTCGGTTTTCCAAGGAAACGTGCGAGTTGTAACAGGACGGCCTGGCGTTTGGTTTAAGTGTTCGGAGGCCTTGTTTATATAACTAAATCCTTTGGGGTGCAACCACGGCCTTTGAGGGGGTAAGAAGGCGGCCTTCTCAGGCGGATATGCGTCGCCCAGGTGGTGTTTTAGCTTTAGACAAACGTAGGGCCAGAAGCTGTTGGATGTCTGTTCTTCAAGTTTTTTGGGAGGTTACTCTGTTTCGCCTTGCGTTTCTTGGCCTTTTTTTGTGGCTTTTCGGATTGGAGAACTTGTTTTGTCCAAGTAAGAAGGTAGCCGTGGGTTTTCGTTTGTGAGGATGTAGAGTTGCGTTCGAGGGTTCTTCCAAGTTCCGCACCGGAGGTCAAGAACTGAACCATGCAGGCAGAGGGAAGTTGGTGGCTCCTGGACGGATCTGCGGGGAGGGGGGCGGCGATTCATGTCCCGTTCATTGCTTTGAGAATCTTATTTGGGCAGCGTGGGGAGACACCACGGCCCCTAGCTTGTTCATGATGACGTTAAGTTTCTTATCCGTTTTTCAGTCCACGGCATTATATCGACGTTGTTTGGGGGGGTTTTGGGGTTGGATCCAGCGCAATTTGCGCCACATCTTTCAGGATTTATTGCAAGCCACAGAGGCGGCTGGTTGGGGGTTGGACGTGGCTGTGAGCACAAAATAGGCAGAATGGGAATCCGATGCTATCGGCTTTATACAACCGCCCGCATCTGTGCAGTTATAGTGGTGGGGTAGTCGTATGCATTAGGATGGCGGGGGGGCCATGTTTGCTCCTCCTTATGAAAATGTGTTGCTGTTTGTATTAATCTTTCTTACAGGTCATGTATCCTGTTATATCTACGGTCACTCGTTACGTGCAATTGGGTGTGCCCAGAGATCGGCGCAGCGGCGAGTGGCCGCCACTCGGGATTCCGGAAGAGATCGCGACAGTAACTGTGTATTGGCAAGCGAGGGAATGGTTTTGTGGCGTCATTTCTGTCGGGATTTGCAGTGTTTAGTGGGCTGGGATCGGCCGCTTGATGTGGTGGTCTTTTCATTGGGGGAAACAATGATCTGGGATGGCGACCTTTGGTCGGGAGTTTAATCAGGGACATTCGACATGAACTTGTTGCGCTAATGGACCCATAATCCTATAATGACAACGTAGTGGTTCATATATTGTGCCTAGGCTAACGTGGAGTCACGCGGGCAGGTCTGTCCCGGGCATTAATCGGGCTAGAATTAAGTGTAAACATTGCTCTTTCTTGTTTGTGGCTAGGAATGGGTGGTTTCGTGGTGCGCATAGGGAGTGAACCGGGGAGGGAGTTTTTGCAAAGGGATGGTGTTCAACTTGAACGCCATCTGGGGGGGGGGGGTTAGGATCTTTGGTACATTGGACGTTCGTGACGGAATCGAGAGAGCTTTGGGGCTGTGGGGGGCGTTGCGCTCGTAAGGGGTCCCGTGCGCTAGCTTTGCGGTTTCTGGGGCCCTTTGAGGTGGTGTGAAAGTAGTGGATGGAGCAGGCTCCTTGGTAGCTGGGCAAAAATGGTTAAGCCCCCTGGTGGCTTTTTATGGTGCCTTGAAGCCGGGTTACGGCTGGGGCAATGCTGAGGAGAGAGAAGGAGAGGAGTTTTCGCCAGGATGAAATCAACAGCTCAAAGGTACCTCAGCCCCAAGTTTGTTATGATGGTTGCCTAGTAGGCTTTTGGGAAGGGATAATGGGGCAATAGGGGTATTTGAGGGTTTCTGTACCCCTATGCGTTGTAGGTATTTTCTGTTGTTATTTTTTGTTAATACAATGGCAGCTGTGGCCAACTTATCCAACCCATGTCTCAGTGTCTTATTGAGGGGGGGGGGTAAATGGGTTTGGGTATATTGGACATAGATAGCCAAGGGTAGGCGCTTCTTAGAGTCATGCACGCCAGGGGAGAGAAGTGAGGACAGTGTCACTTCTCACGGGGCTTATGCTGAAGCCGCTGATAATGCAAGTGAATGGGGCTGGACCCCCGTGTTTTAGAAGTACGCGCTGGACAGCACGTACTTCTAAAACACACGACGTACTGCGGCACGTACTGTACGCACTCCAATATGCCGTGGTTGGGGAAAAAACACTTAGTCCCAGACATGTTAGAAGATCTGTATCCTGGGACTCTCCTCTTTCACCATCTGCTGTCTTAGGAGCTTGTCCACCTTTCACCTTACATATTTTGCTCGGGAGTGTGTTCCTAATGTATATCCTTTCTTTTTTTTTAGTGATATTTTTGCGAACTATTTCATGACAAGCAGAGCTGGAGGTCATTTTTTGTATTGTGGATATGTGATGTACCTGCAGGCGGATATGCCCACTGCGAGTCTGGTGTCACATACCCCTTGACATGTTGTATAGGTGAAATACTTAATTAAAAAAATGGTTTTAGCTGGAAAAGAAATAAATCTGTGCCCGACCTTTTGCCCAGAAAAAGAACTGCGTTAGTTTTTATTTGTGCTAAGGGTGAACCAGAGGGTTGGTAAATGTTCGCTGGTAGTTATGGTCCTTTGCAGGCATGCAGGAGAGTGTGAAAACAACATAGAGGGAACTAGCTTAGCTGAGACAGCACGCTCATAACACCAGACCATCTTTCACAGGTCGATAAAAAGTTCAGACCAATTATATACAGTCCAAACCCAAGATGTATCAAAATTGGAAGGACCGTTATTAGGAAAGAACTGAGACTTTTCCCTCTTTTACAATACATTTCAGTTATGGCTTAACAAACTGCATCGTAAAAAGCGTACATTTCAATGCAGCCGACATCAGACATTTATTACTTACCTATAGGAGATGTGAGAACTGGCTATAACAACAGAGCAGTGTGTTTTTTATTTTTATTTTAATCCCTTTAGGTTTAGCTGCTCTGCTAAGATTTGTAGTGCTACTACGTTGTAACCAAGTTGCAAGTGGAGAGTGACTATAGATATTAAAATGTAACTTTTAATATTCATTTAAAACCAAGAGCAAAACAAAAATGATTAAAAACACAATATTATAGTCCAGGAATGCAGCCAGTACAGAAATAACTGGACCGACCCTAACCCTAATCTGGAACCAGGTTAAAGTTGACAACCAGTTCACTAAGCCATGCGCATAAATGTACAGTAGTCCCATCCAATCAGTACAATTTTTTAGTTTATGCCGTCCTTGCTTTCAATAGTCCGTAACTTTTATTTTATTTTTTAAATTACTCATTTGAATGAGGCCCTCGTTTAATGCAGGAGAAGAATAAAGCAGTACAGCAAAAACTGTACTGTGGCTATCAATGGTAAATCACTTCTACTGGAACTGTGATAGTATTTTTAGGACAGACTGTACTTTCTCTTCAGAGGTACTCTGATAGGGGCACAGTTACCGATAACCAGAGTTTGAAACTATGCAAGGTACAGGATCAGTTGTACAGTATTTAAGCTGTGGTGAGTGAAGGCTCCAAAGGCCTATCAGTAACGTAAGAAGGCACCAGTGGCTTAACCCCTTAAGCCGAACGCCTGAAAAGTAGACCAGAACACTATTTTAGTTTTTTGCCCTCCATTTGTAACGGCTAGGTAAGGAACCACAGTACCACTGCAAGCGATGGGCAACAACCGCGTCGGGATTCTAAAATAGCCCCGGTAATCACCAAGCCCGCCGCAAAGCTGGATGGACCTTCTGCGTCGGGTTTCTACAGGTCGCTACCCCCTGAGGTGGCATTGCATGCGGTGGCGGCTGAGTGCAGCGAGGTATAGAAATCGTAAGCCAAGAATCATAGTCGTGGGCAGGCAGGAAGGTCAGGCTGCGGCAATGGTCAAGTCGTGGGACAGGCAGGAAGGTCAGGGCAGTCGCAGAGGAGTTCGGAGTCGAGAAATGTAAGCGAGAGGACAGGAACACGGTAGGCAGAACACACTAAAGAATGCTTTTACTAGGGCACCTAGGCAGCATATATCCATCAAGGAATGATTGTGGAACGAAACCCTAAATAGGGGAAGCGCCCGTGCAATAACCAATTACCTGGGGCGCTGGCCCTTTAAAAGTATACCAGATCGACGCGAGGCTCGAGTGCCCTTGGATTGGGAGCGCACCTCGGCCACAGAGGGCCGCAGAACCGACAGGAACGAGCCCGGTGAGTCCCCATAACGAGTTCGGACCCACAGCTTCGTCCCGCGCCAGCGGCACCACCCCGACCCCGTCAGTCATCCAAGGAAGCGGGACCACCGCTACCAATACCCCCCCCCATAGTCTCTTCCTCTCCTCTTCTTAGTCTGAAGGAATACGAATCAGATCTTGTTCAGGAATATTGGTTCCTGTTCCCAGACCTCTCCTCGGGTCCGAAGCCCCTCCAATCTACAAGAATAAAACGCTTACCCCTGATTGTCTTCAGTGTCCAAGTGTCCATTCACCTCAAAAACATCAGGGGACTCTAGTACCGGAGACGTGAGCACGCATCTTCGGGAGAACCGGTTCAGGCACTAGACCAGTGGCTTTAGGAGTGAGACTGAAGGCGTTAGGAATCCGGAGAGATGGAGGGTAGGCAGAGCTTGTAGGACACCGGGTTCAGTTGCCCGAAGTACTCTGAAAGATCCCCAGAAACCGCGGACCCAACTTATACGCTGGGGATCTTGAGGCGTATGTATTTGAAGAGAGCCACACTTTATCCCCTGGGAGGACGTTGGAAGAACTCTCTTCTTGTCAGCTGGGTCTTCATGCGCTGAAAGCCTGGAGAAAGGCATGTCGGTTCTCTCGCCAAATGACCCCGATTCCTGAAACCTGGTATGTCCACGACGAACCACGGAGGCCGAAGCCAAGGGGAGGGGGTAGGCGTGTATACTACCATCGACCAACAGGAATGGGGAACGGCCAGTCCGGTCGAGGTCCCGTGGTTAAGATATAACTGCCGGCCCAGTGTGAACCAGGTTCGGGACCAGTTGTCCTGCGTCCGGACACAAAGTGCAGTAGATATTCCCCCAAGATCTGGTTTACCCTTTCCACCTGCCCATTTGTCTGGGGATGGTACGCGGATGATAATTCTAGCTGATTTGCAAGCGGGAACATAGGTACCGCCAAAACTTAGAGTACAAATTGGGACTCCTTGATCGGAGACATGTGGGATGGTAATAACAACAGTCTCAAATTTGATGGAAGAAGTGGCCCACCCAATTGGGGAGCATAAGGTAGACCTGGAAGCGGCACAAAGTTGCCATCTTTGAGAATCGGGTCAGTTGACCACCCCAGATGACCGAGTTTCCAAGGAAGAAGGAAGGTCCGTGATGAAGTCCATGCCTATGTGTTCCATGGAGACTCCAGAACAGGCAGAGGGACAAAGAGGCCCGAGGGCCTATGACCGTGGGACCTAGTTTCGGGCCCATGTGTGTGTCAGGGAGAGAACGAATTCCAAGACATCTGGAAGCAGAGTTTGGCCACCAGTATTTGTCCGCGAGATAAGGGCGTAAGGATTTCCCGTATCCCTGGGTGGCCGGCCAGAAGAGAAACTATGCCCCCAAGCCAGATACCTCCTCCTGAGTTTGCAGAACGTTACGTAGGGATTTTGTCCCGGAGGAACACTACGAGATCCACAGTAGCACATGAACCATCCTCCGTTCAGGGTCAAAGATGTTGCTGAGACACTGGTACTTCCTCCGGTAATGGTCAGAAGCACGGGAGATGTGGCATCCGATTTGACATTTTTCTCTCTGTCCCAGTCGGAAGTGATCTTGAAATCAAAATGTTATAAAAAAAGAGACCTACCTGGCTGGGCGAGATATTAAACGCTGGGCCTCAGAGGTCGTACCCCCACCGAACAAGAAAAGGATAACCTACCCTACAGGTAGCCATCACTTATAAGGAATAGGAAATACCCCTTTTAAAGTAACTATAAACTTTTATATTAAATGGGGTTTCCTGGATTTTGCTGGGGGTCTGACTACTGGTAAACCTCAGCAGCTTGAAGAGAGGTGCAATGCTTGCTGAAAACTCCTAATTATGGGCCCTTGATATCTACAAAACCCCTTTCATGACACCACTGAGGCCTGAAGACTTTGCAGTACAGTCTAGTTACAGTTATTCCGCTTATCCTACCTATAGACATGCACACTCGGGTTGGCCAAGCATGCATGTGTCCTTAATAGGGAGGTTAGAGAGAGTTGCTGCAAGAGGTGAAGCTGGTCACTGGGGAAAACATAGGGATCAGGCATCAAAATTCATCCTGTCTGGTCCAAACTCCTCACCCGCCAACTTCGAGTCAGGGCGTAGCCCATCTCACACATTCAAGTCAACTACAGGTCTGGGCCAATTCTCTAATGTATATGTGGGGAGGCCTTTAGCGGTTTCTAATTGTAACCTTACCCAAAATCATATAGAGCAGGTCTCCATGACTCATTACACCCTATTGGAAAAAAATTTTGAAGATGATAAATCCAACCAGGGTGTATACGGTTAACCTTGTGCAGATGAAAGGGGCTGCAGAATATTGGGGGGGTGGGGGTGGGCTAAGTCTATCCCGAGAGCTGCGGCCATGACTGAAGAGCAGCTGGACTTCAAATAACATATGTGCTTTCATCTATACAGAGCTGGGACAAGCTATTCTGGTGCCCCAGGCAAATAACACACAAAGCGCCCCCCCCCCAATAGAATATTCAGCCCACTCCACACCTCCATCCACCCCCTTTTCTGCCTGGGATGAAGTGGTGCCCTAGGCAGTCGCCTACCCATCGTCCCAACACTGCATCTATAACTACCACAGAGCCTGAGCCCTAGTATAGTAGTCTTACAGGGGTACAGGATATTGCAGTTTTCAGCTGTGGCCACCGCGAAGGGTAAGTTGACCATGTGTGCCCGGCTCTCCCTGGTCAGTCCTATGGGAGTTTGGAGAACACTTGCTCAGCTGCACTTAAAACTCTTACAGAAGTGCAAAGAAAGAGATGCGCCTGCGCGACCACCTATTTGTTCACCATGACTGCGAAAAATATTTGCAAAATCTTATTGCCCTAGATGGGGCTATCCCTATAATCCTGTAGCTTTTCAGCTGTTGCAGAACTATGGGCTGTCAGGGTATGCTGGGAGCTACAGTTCTGCAATATCTGATGAGCCATAGGCAGGGGTGCCAATAGTGAAAGTACGCCTTTCAGAGGGGCCCTAATCAAAAAAGGAGGCCCACTGATATGTTAAAAAAATAGGAACTAGTAATATGGTTGGGGGCCCCATTTGATTTGGCTCTATGGGGCCCTGAAATGCTTAATAGATGACTGATGACAGCCATGGCCATAGGTTGGAAATGCGCATGTGCGGCCACTTCTCTGTTCTTCATGGCCGTAACAAATATTTGCAAAATCCTATTGCCCTAGATGGGGCTATCCCTATAATCTTGTAGTGCTTCAGCTGTTACAGAATATGGGCTGTCAGGGCATACTGGGAGCTAAAGTTCTGCAATAGCCGATGAGCTATAGGTTGGAGTTGCGCATACGCAGCCACCTCTCTGTTCTTCACGGCTGCAGTAAAAACTGCAAAATCCTATTCCCTTGGACTGGAATACCCCTTTAATCCTCTAGCTCTTCAGCTGTTGCAAATATACAGGACAGTCACGGACACATGACTGAAGATGTACATGAACAGGGCTTGTTCACACGGCGTTCTCACTCCATGTAACAAGCACTTTTTTGATCCGTCGCTGGGACCAACAGGTCAGACCCAGAGACGGATCTAAACAATTACCAGAGAGATAATTAAGCGGTGGCTATGAGGAAGACAAGCTGGCGTTTTCACATGAGGGAACGCCCGCTCCATGTTTCCCCTCCTGCCTACACATTGTCCGCTTTAACGGACCCTATCATAGAATGACATGCAATTCTTTCAAAGACAGAGCCAACAGACAGGAGGGGGAACACGCGGTGGCGATCTCTCATGTGAACGCCGCTGCGTGTTCCTCATAGCCTGCAGTGATACTCTCACTGCTAATTGTTTAGATCCGTCTCTGGGTCCGTCCTGTCTTGGTCCCCGATGACGGATCTAAAAAGGCGCTGTGTACAAGTTGGTAATTTAATATTCTTATTAAGCTCATCAAAATAGTTTGTTAAACCTGCTTTTTAACTGCTAAACAGTCCTTCATCGATAGTATCTAGATATCACTCACACAGCTTTCCTTGAGGCAGAATTCAGTGTCTTCTAGAAGCCAGATACAAGGCTTCCTCCTCCCCCCAGATAATACAGAGGATAGCTTCGGAGTGTATCATATCAGACTACATGCTTCATAACGTTTATGTCAAATTAGAACTTGTCTCTTTAAGGCACCCACCATAAAACCAATCATGTAGTGATAAAAATAGTCATGTGATTAAAAAGTTCTATTGGAATTTATTTACTGTATAAAACTTCAGATCTTCATGTCCGAAACGGAAGGTGTCGGTCATGTTTCTCAGCTCTGGGCCTGTCGGCGCCGCAATAATAATAATACTAATTCGAGGAGGCATTTAATTGGATAAAGGAGTGAACAAGAAATTTCACACCTATATAATCACTTGACAGTGGTGCCCGTGCTCTCAAAACGCCCGAGGACGGGGCGGAGGGGGCTTGACGCCTACATCATCAACTGGCACTGGTCCTGTAGTGCCCGAATCACTTGGGGCTGATCAGCCCACAGGAAAAATAAATAGGTAAATCTAGCAGATTTTTTAGTCTGTGACTTATCTGTTTTTCGGACAATCTACTGAACAGTCTTATTGGTTTTCGCCTCCCTTATGAGACCATGTGGTAAGCGATCCCGGTGTGCCACAACGTGTGCTCTGGTACATGATCTTATCATATGCGTATACCTTTAAACTCTACCATTAATGCCTCTGCTTGTTGCTCTGTAAATTATACATACTGGATAGTGTATTTTCCTTCTTATCCCTATTTCAGTGGTAGTCAGGAGCTGGGCTCCGATAGGAAAAAAAATTAGTATAGTTCAAGATAATCGACGCCCCGGGCATCGAGACCGAAGCCTATCATAACTTATATACAGTTGTATACAGTTACAGTTATATACAGATATAGTTATAGACAGAGTTATATACAGATACAGTTATATAGAGATATAGTTATAGACAGATGATCTGCATTCCTGAAGAGAAACGCAATTTGCCAAATGCATGTGCTATATTATGGAACAGACTATATTAAAAGAAATGGTAAAGAGTAGCCATAAGCCTGTTATACACAGAATGAAGATTTTGAGATTAGCCTGTTATACAGATGGTATAGACAGATGATCTTGGTTTCTTATAGCCTGTTATGGACAGACGATGTTGGTTTCTTATAGCCTGTTATTGACAGATGATGCACATTTTTTTTTTTTTTTTTGAGAATATTTTATATTAACTGCTGACGAGCAGAAGACATTGATTAGTGGTTAGATATGTCGGGACTTAATCTCAATATACACAAGGAGTTAATTTGTTCTTTAGTTAGGTAAGAAAAACTGCAATCAGGGTTAATTTTTATATTCAGCAACCAACACTTGTTATCTTTCACACTGAAATTCTGCAGAGTTGATAAACCTTGGCTTCGATTCAAAGCATCTGTTAAGGGTAGTGAAGCTGCAAGGGCTCCACTTCCACTTTCTCCCCGGCTGTGTGTAGTAGTGAAAAAATATTAGCGCTCAGTACCAAAAGGTGCGTCGAGAAGTTTGAATCGAAGATAACAATAGTAAAATATATATATATGGGAGCTTTGAGAAAAAAACGATAATCTACGACTCTGTGTAACGAGCATAAAATCACGAGAGATTAAAAAAGCTAGTATATGGGAGACAAGCACTGAATAGAAAATAACGATGTCTGTAAAGGCATAAATACATTGAAACTGAATGTAAAAATAAGAAGATTTGAGGAAAGCATATGTATCAAAGAGTGAGCTGCCGCCATTCCAAGATGCGATCTTCAGAGTTGGTGGACAGACGTAATCAAATTCCATTAACACTGAAAGTATCGTAATTTGTGGGATGGGAAAACGTACAACAACCAGATCACACTTCGCCAAACCAGACCAAACCACTGAGTGATGGTCACTACAGGCATTTGTATTACTCCTGCCCCTCCCGTATTCTTCCCCAGTCCCATGCAAGAACCTTCCTATTATTTTTCATTTCCGTTGCAAACTACACCATATTCCCTCCACCACCAGAACCCAGACTCCTTCATCGGGACTTACCACCCCTTACCTTGCCAGCACCACCCACCATCACCTCCGTCAGCCACTGGATTCCTTTTCCTGCCAGTTCTACCTTTCACATCACTCAGCGCCAGATCACAATACCAGGATCCAACCAATCATATGGTGCCATTTACACCCGAACAGTCACTAATTTACTGAACCAAATGCCGACCCTGAGAAAAAACCCTATGGCATTTTACCGTGGCATCACCAGATACAGAAACAATTCAGCCCCTTGGAAAGATCTATACCATTTGCCAGCATCAAGGCAGGGGATTACTTTTTGCCTATCATCAAATCATCCCTACAAGAAGACATACGTTGTGTACATCAGTACTTACTCATCTGGGAAAGAGTTCTGCGTGCTACTCATTCTTGGGCCAAGGACGCTTGGCTGAATCCTCATTGAATATCTCAATTCTACTCAGAGTCCTACCTGAATCCGTGGAGAATTTTTTATCAGCGGATGTCTGCCTTATTCCAGGACCCATGATTTGACATGAACCCTAAAGCTCACAGAATCCTTTTTTCAACACCGTATTGATGAAAGGTCTCCTTAAACCATTCGTGATTGACTAATTAAACGATTCGAGCAAAATAAGCAGAGTTATCCCGGAAGTCAACTTCTCTCCATTAGACAAAGGAACGATACAGATTCATTCCCCAAAAGATAAAGAAGGTTTCATAATGTGAACCTATTTCAAGAGCTCCCACAGGGCTCTATAGCTCAGCCAGACACCATACTCTACAATCAACCAATGCAAGTTTTCCCTGGGTATCAACCTACAGACTCCAATCAAGAGAACGTGATCCGCGACCTTTCCTAACACACATCAGTGGCGACAAGGCCGAACGTCAGAAAACTTTTTTTACTGCCACCATCCGACATATCATGAGCAGTGTCTGCGCAACAAGCTCGTGACGACAAAAGGAATCTTGCTACCATGGACAGCAACTACCGCAATACCCTCAAGCATATATCAAACTTCAACAACTACAACCTCAGTATCAATTATTGAATCACAACCGTTCAAGATTCCACCACAAACACAAGCACAACGCAGACCACAGGTCCAACAAAAATAATCCATTCATTAGACAGCAAAGTACCAACCATAATAGTGTTTGATCGATTACGTTGGCTATCGACCATTCGTCTATGGTTCGATAGTCGGCCATCAGCGACAAGATATTCGATGGTGCAAGATAGATGATCGCCGATTGACCATTAAAGTCTATGGGAAGAGCAACACACCTTCATTCTTACACCCAAACAGGCTTGAGAAGCTGGAATTAAAATCCCCAAAAGTCAAATGGGTACGTGCTACTCTTAGGCAAAACTTAGGTTTTAAAAGCCCCCAGAAAAAAAATCACAGCCCTTCCTATCCCGTTTGTACACAGCAGACCCCCAAACCCGCTCACCCAAAATTTAAAAATCAGAAGGGGATTATTTGAACCCCATTTTTCTTGAACTGGACTTGACTATCCCGTCCGGAAAAGCAGCAGAGCCCAAACCTGCATGACCCCCCGATTAAAAATGCCGGAAAAAAGAAGTTTTCAACCAATTTTAGTTTCATGACATAGACTATCCCCGTCCCCGAGCCACAGCATGACCCCCAAAAATGCAGACCCCCGATTAAAGAGTCACGAAAAAAAGTTTTCAACCCCCCTTTTTTTTTTACGGAAATTGACTATCCTGTCTGGGCACAGCGGCCCCAACCTGCAGACCCCCGTTAAAAAGTGCCCGGAAAAAAAAAGTCTTTCAACACCATTTAAGTTTCACTGGCTAGACTATCCCTGTCCTGGCCACAGATGACCCCAAAACCCGCATGACCCCCAGATTAAAAAGTGCCGGAAAAGGATCTTTTTAACCCCCCCCATTTTAGTTTCAAGGACATTTAAAATTTTCCTGTTGGGCCACAGATGAGCCCCAAAAACCCGCAACCCCCGATTAAAAAAATGCCGGAAAAAAGGAGTCTTTCAACCACCATTTTGTTGAAATGGGCATTCTGTCCCCGTCCTGGGTAGGCTTGCCCCTGCGTATGAGTGCGGACCAAATTTAGCTTTATTTGGAATACTGGTGGTTTAAACCCCCTGTTCCCCCAGGTGCCCTTTTTTTGGGATTCTTTTTTTCATTTTATAACGTGCGGGAAATTGTCTCTGTACTTTTTTTCTCTGTCCCTGCCCATACTCCCTGTCCTCTGAAAAAACCTCATCGGTTTAAATTTTCCGTACCTCCCCGTACATTCAGAGGAAATTTTTTAAAGTCTTGCAAAAAAACAAGTATTTTGAATAGTGTCCCCAACAGTGTCCTACCTTTCCTTTTCTGACAGCACCATAACCTTTAGCCCCCCTTTACTATTGTGAAGAACAAATGTCTGTTAGAAACACGTTTTTTACATTAGGACCTGTAGTCTAGCTGCATGTCACAGAAAATGCCCCAAAATTTCAAAGCAATACTTGAGCCACTTTGGATGTCACGTGTGGGCTGCAGCCCGGGGTCCGGGCTGCAGGCGCACTCGCTGCCGTTTACACGGGCCGCACCGACGCGGACACGCCGCGTCCCGTGGGCTCCCCGTCCCAGTAAGTCTTCCTCTACCTGACCGCGCTCCGGACTGGTGCGCGGCGGTGCGACGCGCCCGGTCCTTAGGGCACGCGCGCGCCGGCTCTCGGCAAATTTAAAGGGCCAGCGCGCCCATATTGCAACACCTGCACTGTACCTATTTTTCGCTCCACCTCATTCCTGGCCTCGCCGATTCCTTAGTCCCCATACTATGCGAGGAAGCCTTTCTATGTTCCCCCTTCTAGTTGTCTTTACTGTGTACAGTCCCTCCGGCTTACGTTCTCCGACCACGAACCTTTGCTGCTGCCCCGACCTTCATGCCCGTCCCAGCTAGAGTTTGCCTGCCGCTTTCTTTTTTTACTGGACTGCGTTTCTTGGCTACCATCGCAAGCAAGCCAAATCAGGGTAGCGAACCTAGATGGAAATTCCGCTCGCAGCAAGTCCATCCCGCTTTGCGGCGGGCTATGGTAAAACCGGGGTTCCCTTAGGACTCGTTCCCTGGTGTGGGCTTACGCCATCGCTTGCGGTGGCTCAGTGATCCACAACCCGGGTCTGATACAGTTGGAATCGGCCTGGATCCGCCAAGGTTCCTTCCCAGCCTGAAGACCTGACGTCAGTCTTGTCCAGCAGTCCCAGCAGCTGACGCAGCAGGGCACAGCACTTGGATCAGCTGAGTCCATGATGCAACAACTCGTCTCCTCCAACGGCAGTCTCCACCAGTCTCTCCGCCAGTTTCCAGCACCTGCCGTTGCTTTTTTTTTTTTTTTTTTTCCCCCCTTTTTTTTTTCCTTTTTTTTTTCCCTTTTTTTTTTTTTCTTTTTTTTTTTTTTTTTTTTTTTTTCTTTTTTTTTTTTTTTTTTTATCTTTTTTTCTCTTTTTTTTTTTTTTTCCCCTTTGTTTTTTTTTTTTACCTTTTTTCTTTTTTTTTTCCCTTTTTTCTTTTTTTTTTTCCTTTTCCTCTTGCTCCTTTTTTTTTTCTTTTTTTTTTTTTTTTTTTTTTTTTCCTTTTTTTTTTTTTTTTTTTTTTTTTTTCTTTTTTTTTTTTTTTTTTTTCCCTTAAAATTTTTTTTATTTTTTTTTTTTTTTCATTTCTTTTTTTTTTTTTTTCACCCCTTTTTTTTATTTTTTTTTTCCTTTTTTCCCTTATTTTTTTTTTTTTTTCCATGTTTTTGTTTTTTTTTTTCCCTTTTTTTTTTTTTCACTTTTTTTCCAGCCGCCCTGGGGCTAAGACTCCGGCTTTCGGCTTTCCTCAAAGTTCGAGGGAGACCGAGTATGTAGGGTTTATTATCAGTTGCTCGATGCACGTGGAGCTATGGACCGACAGTTCCCGTCGAACGCGCAAAAGTGGCGTTTTGTCCTCAGTCTGCTCTCCGGAAGGTCTGGCATGGGCAACCCCCTCTGGGACAGGGGAGATCCTTCTGGTGGGCGACCTGCAGGGCCTTCTTCAAGGGTCCGCTGCGTCTTTGAGGAACCGGCACGGGCCTGTCAGCGGAGACCGCACTCCTGAATTTACGCCAAGAGAATCCTCGGTGGGTGATTACGCCATCCAATTCCGTACCTTGGCCTCGGTGCTGACCTGGAATGAGGCCGCCCTCTGTGCCACTTTAAGAAGGGCCTCTTCTAGACGGGTAAAGGATGGCCCTGGCGCAAGGGATCTACCGGCTTCCTTGTCTGGATTGATCCTCCGGCCATCGGATTGATGTGCGTTTCTCTGAGAGAGAAGAAGAGCTACGCCAGGAACGCAACTCTGATCGACCTCGTCGCTTCCCGCTGTTTGGCTCCGGTATTCCAGAAACCTCCGGTACCGCACCTCACAGCATTCCAGGCGAGGAGCCTGCAGGTTCGTCGTGCCATTTCTCTCAGTACAAGGAGCGTGCCGACGCCGCACTGAAAACCTATGCCTGTACTGTGCTAGTCATGAAACTTCATGAGGGACTGCCCGCTTCGCCCGCGCCAGGGAAACGCTCGCACATAGGGTACGGGGAGAGGCGTCCGTGGGTGTGCACAGTTCCTCTCCACGTCTGACATAGCGGTGCAGATTTCTCTAGTGCTGCGTGATGTTTCAAGCTCCGCCTTCTTGGACTCGGCTCGAGCAGGAATAAAAAAATTTTATGGAGCCGCCCTGGTGTCGAAGCTGCGACTTCCTACCGTTCGACTCGTTAAGCCTCTGGGCGATTCTTCGGTGAGTGGGGAGGTCTGCGCGATACTATCAGTACCGTTACCGGAGCCGTTACTATGCATGTAGGGGCAACTACATGGCGAGAGAATCGTGTTCTACGTATTTCCCGTTCGTTCGTCTGCTATCCTGTTGGGGTTACCCTGGCTGCAATGCTCACGCCCCGGTCTTGGACTGGATAGCGGGCGGAAGTTACACGATGGGACAAGACTCGCCGCTCGTTATGTCTGTCGCACCACGCCGGTAGCGGTCCCACCTCTTCCGCCTGCGCCCATGAAGCCGTTGCTGGGATACCGGCAGAGTATCAAGACCTCTCGACGTGTTCTCGTAAAACAGGTGACTCCTTGCCACATCAACGGTCTACGATTGCCTATAGACCTGTTGCCTGGCACAACCCTCCTCGGGGTAGAGTCTACCCTCTGTCGCGTCCCGAGACCGAATGGCCATGTCAAGATACATTACAGGAGAACCTCAGAAAAGGTTTTTCCGCAAGTCCTCTTTCCACCAGCTGGAGCAGGCTTCTTTCCTTTGTGGAAAAGAAGGATGGCTCACTTCGACTGCATCGGACTATCGCGGTCTGAATATGATTTCGGTTTGAAAAAACGCTACAACTGCCGCTGATTCTCGGAGCTCTTCGCCGCCTTCGAGGGAGCTAGGATCGTTCACCAAAACTGGACTTACGTGGGGCCATAACCTGATCCGGATACGAGAAGGCGACGAGTGGAAGACTGCATTCAACACGCGGGATGGGCATTTCGAGTACCTAGTTATGCTTCGGTCCTTTGTAACGCCCCCGCGGTGTGTCCAAGGGTTCGTTAACGACATCTTCAGGGACCTCTTATATGTATGCGTGGTCGTGTATTGGACGGACATATTCGATTTTTTCGCCTGATTTCTCGAGTCCACCGTCTCCATCTTGCGCAGGTCTTAATCGCCTTCGGGTGAATGCCTCTCGCCAAACTGGAGAAATGCAATTTCACCAATCCAGCCTGCCCTTCCTGGGTATTATTGTTTCCGCCAAGGATTGCAATGGATTCCTGCCAAGCAGTCAGCCGTTCCTGCAGTGGCCTCGTCCAACAGGCCTTCGGGGCTATTCATACGGTTTCCTCGGCTTTGCAAATTTTTACCGTCAGTTTACCCCACACTTTTCGCGCAGTCCCCCCCCTTGGGGCCCCTTTTTAAGAAGGCTGGCTCCAGGCCCACCCCAGTGTAATATCCAAAACCCTTTTCATTCCCTTCGCAAATGATCTCTAATTTTGTGGGGCCCCGAAACGCCCAGATAGTTTGCGCCCCTATCGGGCCCAAAAACGGGGGGGGGGACTAGCCCTTCCAGCCTCCAAGCCTATTATCTAGCAGAAACCATCCCCGAGTGTTGATGCCTTCAAAATGTATCTTCGAAACTCTGGGTGCAATTGGCTTTTATTTACGGGGCCCCCTGTACGCCTTATGGTGCGGTCACATACATCCCTAAAAATTTCGACCGGGCCCCAAATAGTGATGAATTCAATTTAGTAGGCAGGAAATACTCCTCAAAAAGGGTTTTTGTTCCGCCCTGGAGGCCCATGTACCCAAAATAGGTAACCCCGTTTTACCAAAAAAACCCAGAAACGGCCTTGGGTTGGGTTATTGGGGCCCACTCCAATCCCGTTTTCAAGACGGTGATTGCGGGAAACTCCCTGAAAACCTATCAAGAGCTTGTGGGTGATTTTCAAATGCTTTTCCATTTTTTTTTTTACCCAAATGGTAGTTACACACCCGGCTCAAAAACCCCAAATAAATTATATAGACCCCTTACATTTTGAGGAGTGGTGTTTGCAGGATTCCCCCGGGGGGAAGGGGTCCCCTCTAGGTTAGGCCCGCTACAACCCCCGGTTGAAAAGAATTCCCCTTCCAAACAAGTTGGGAGAGGGAATTGGGGAGAGGGTTGGGAGGGGGGTGGGGAAAAAGTTTTTCCTTTTCCCCTAGTCGTCGTCTCAGTAAAGGCCCAAAATTTAAATTTTAAAATTGTTCACGTGGTACGAGTCCCCGCACTTTGCACTCTCTTATCCTGGGGTTACCATACTTGCTGGCGCTGCCAAACGGAAATGGGCACAAGACCCCCAAACTGGTGGAGTGCCGAGATCCGCCTTTTGGGGAGATTTTGGTTTTCTTTATCAAAACAGGGTTGGGTACAAAACGATCCGGCCTCTGCTCCTCTTTAGTCCCTCCCCCGACCCCATCTCAGAACTCTTCTATCCTATTTCCCCCTTTTGGCAGCAAAGCTGATTACCCGGGACTTGGAATTCAGGGGCCGTCTACTCTTTTGGCTGGTAGGTTCCGTATTTAAGTATGGAGGAAACTCAAAAATGACTTCCTCCTTAGCTTTGCGCACCTTCGGAAAGGGGAAAGTGGTTGACTTTTTGCCAAATATCTCTACCGATTTTCCTGCTGAAGTATCCTTCTATCCCCTTCTCCAATGTTGCCTTTGCTTTTTGGGGATGGTGACTGATGCACCAATTTTATCATCCCCCCCCGGGGGGGCCGACCGCCCCGTTCTTTTTAGGTTATTGTTTTTTAAATTTTTTTTAAATTTTTTTTTTTTTTTTTTTTCTCCTTATTTATGCGGGTTTCCTAACCTTTCTAGCCCAAGTAAGGATGAGCTAAATTCCAAAACCCTCTTGTGAATGAACCCGAGTAATTCGGAGATCTGGCGGTAGGGACCTTCCTGTTTGGAGACTCTCAATACCCACGTATGTCAGATTGTCGTATTTAAAAGCGGATACCTGTTCAAATGTGGCCCAAATGACCTTACTTCTGGTGTCTCCATTAGTACATTCTATTGAAATCCCTGTTGGAAAATGATCACTGTTTTTGCTACGTTAATATGTTTTTGTATCCTCTTTTTAATTAAAGTTTTTTTGATTTGAAGGGTGGCAACCGAGGTTGGGCCCCAGGGCGAAGTGCCTTCTCCCGGCCCAAGGCGGCCTTTGCTTGGGGCTCCAGTTTTGTCTCGTCCGGTTTAGGAACCCGTTTTTTCGGGAGGTGGAGCTCTCGTGGGAGCAGGGGCGGGCTTTCAGAGGGTTCCAAGGGAAGTTGTCCATTGGGTTTTTCAAGACGTTCTCTCCTGCGGGGAAAAAAATCACCATTGGGCCCGTGAGCTTTTGGGCCCCTTTAAAATTGGCGCTTGGGGAGTGGCGTATCTTTTTAAAGGAGCCCGACTTCCGTGTATTTTTTTTTGCCAAAAGATCTTGTGTCCCTTCGACGGCTCGGGCCCCTTAAAACCCCCGGCAGGCTTTTGGGTTTCCTTCTTCCGCGTTTTTAAATTTCACGATCTTTTCCCGCCCCACGAGAAGACGTCAAAGCCGATGCTCTGTTGGGCGCGGAGTGTTGGGAGGTCTCCCCCTGCCCAATATTCCCAAACCGTTGATCCCCGTGGCTCAGTAGATTTCGGAGGTAACCTGGGAAAAGGCCCCTATGTCGCCCCCCCCTTCGGAGAAGAATCTGAGATGGGGTCATGGCTCTGGGTAGCCGGCCCCCCGGGAAGGGTCCGGAGGGGCGCGTTCATTGGGGGGTTTAATACTGGTGGCCCGCTAATCAAGGATGTAAAAGATTTGTGGCCCGTGCTTTGTGTGGTCGCAACAAGAACCGCCCCTCAAGCCAGCGGATTGCTCCTTCCCTTGCCCTTTCCGGAGCCCATGGCCCCAGATTCCCATGGACTTTATACGGATCTTCCGCCGTCGGGGCAATACGTCTTTTGGGGTCATCGCCGATCGTTTCTAAGATGGGCATTTTGTACTTTCCTGGATTTCCCGTTTGCCCCTCTTTCTGGCAACCTCTTTTTCCGCATGTCTTCCCCTGCATGGCCCCCCCTCGACAATTGTGTCGATGCGGAGTTCAATTTTTCCCCCTTTTTTGGGGTTCTCTTTTCTCGTAAAAAGGCAATTGGACTTTCCTCGCTTACCCGCAGTCGAACGGGCAGTGAAAGAACAAACCAGTCTTGAGAAACAAATACGTCATTTCGTCTCGGCCCAGCAAGACGATTGGGCAGGTTTTTCCCCGGGGGAATTCCCCCACAATTCCTTGGACTCCGATTCTGGGCCCTTTCCTTTTTTCGGGGGTGTAGGTTTTAATCCCCGCCCCCCCTCCCCTGGAGGGTTCCGGCTTTCCCTGGGGGGACCCCTTGGTGTGACTGAGGTCGGTGGGGGGGAAAACGCGAAAATCCTTGCTGGGCCCTCTGCTGGATAAAGCTCCCGGCCGTAGCCGGGGCCCCCGCCCCGTTCAACCCTGGGGAAAAGGTCTGGTTGTCCCCCAGGGCAGTTCCCTAAAGGGTTCCCTTTTTCAAAAACTGGGTCCCCCTTCCTTGGCCCTTTTAAATCCTGAATAGGGTCAATCCGGGGGCCCACAAGCCGGTCCCCCTCAGCGTTTCCCAACTCCCTTCCCCGTTTCTTCTAAAGCCAGTATCTTGAACGGTCGTTCGGAAAAATGTTTCCCTGCCCCGGGGGGTGCCCGGGTCGGTTTTGCGTGAAGGAAATCCGGCTTGAAGAAGACCAAGGGGAAATTACTTTCTTATTGATTGGAAGGGGGTTTGGCCCGAGGAAAAGATGTGGGACCGGGGAGAACTCATGGACGAAACTTACTCCCGAGATTTCTTGGGCAAAGGGAGGGGGAGACCTAAGGGGGGGGGGGACTTTCCCCCGTGGGGCTGCAGCCGGGGTCCCGGGCTGCAGGCACATCGTGCCGTTTACCGGGCCGACCGGACGCGGGGCAACGCCGCGTCCGTGGGTCCCCGTCCCCGAAAGTCTCCCTCTCACCCGACGCGTTCGGGTTGTGGCGGCGGTGGCGCGCCCGGTCCTTTGGGGACGCGGCGGGCTCTCGCAAATTTAAAGGGCCAGCGCCCATAATTGCAAACACCGCCCCTGTCCCCATATATTCGCTCCCCCTCTTCCGGCCTGCGATTCATAGGCCCATACCCATGCGAGGAAGCCCTTTCTACGTTCCGGTTTTCTTACTGTGTACCAGTCCCTCGGTTGTTCTCCCACCCGAACCTTTGTGCCCGCCCCGCCCTTTTGCCCCTCCCTGATACGAGTTTGCCTGCCCATTCGTACTGCGCTATTCCTTGGCTACTCACAAGAAGTCACATCGGGGTAGCGGCTGGTGGAATTCCCCCGCGAAGTCCCTCCCGCTTTTCGGCGGGCCTTTGGGGAAAACCGGGGGGTTTCCCCTTTGACTCCTTCCCCGGGTGGCTTACGCCTGTTCGGTGGTCGTGGATCCAAACCAGGTTGTTACAACAGCGACAAAACACTCGGAAAAGTCAGCGAAAGGGCAGAAAACCCGGGGAAAAACCAAAAGTAGCAAATGACAAGAAGAAAACTTAGGTCAAAAGACAGGCAAAATGTCAGAAAACGGGGGTAAAAAAAAAATTACAATGCAAAGCTCAAACCAAAGGGTTCACCAGCAAAGTACTCAGAGCATGAGAGTCTTAAATTGGGTTGGTTAGCCCCGAATGTGATGGATGGCTCTTTAATCAGAAAAAAGGGAGTGGGTAGACAGTGTCTCAACCGTTAAATCACTGTGTTAGTACAAGGTTAGCAAAAAAAGTAGCGGGTGTGGGAAGACCCAAAAAATCAACCCCAGACAGAAAAGAAATCGTTATGTTCAGGGGTCCCCGAGTCGCCGGGGCCGGCGATGTTTGGGTCCTAAACGCTACCAGTCGCTAAGTATCGGCTTAGCGGTTAGCCTTGGCGACGGCAGCGGTGGGGGGAAAAGTTGTGCGTTCCCCGGGCACTAAGTTAGATGCTTCGGGGCGAGAGCGGGAGTAATTGTTGGCCCCAGGCAGGTGGGCTCGTGCGCGCCGGAGGGACGGGCGGTGTGGCGTCATCACGCTGCCCCCGCGGGCCTGGTGCGTAACCGTGAAGAAAAAAGGGGAGCAGCGACGCGCGGGGAACGGGTAGGTTTTTTTTTTACTTTT